>JAAGNO010028357.1:0-5000 GCA_033439905.1 Ceryle rudis | reverse complement strand
TCTAGTTAAGCAGATCTTTGTAGAAGTTACTAATAAGAACAGCAGTATTTACTGTGATCTGCATTTGTGCGATTCACAGCTGAACACTTCTCTTGTGTATTCAGTGACAAATGGCAATCACTTTATCATTTATCTTATGACAAATAGCAGATTCAGCCACAAACTGCTGGCCGTAGCAAACTTACAGGATGAAGTTCTTTATTGTTTATGGTTTGTGGGTTGATGTATTCATGCTTTGTTTATTTGTGAAATGAACAAAAATCAGTAAGCAGGCATGAACAAAAAATTTGGCCACACAATCAATTGTACTCCCCACCCATCCCCATCTTCCAAGGACCTTGCAAGGAAATTCGCTGAACTAGGTCTAAGCTGTAAGCTGCCTTTAGAAGAAAAAAAAGAAAATAGTCATTAGAGGATGCACCAAATTGTGACATTATGCCCTTAAGCCAAAATAACACTGAATAGAGTTCCTACCTCACATTAACCTCCTGAATAAGGGTCTTCAGTTTCTCAGATAGCTGTTGTCATAGGCAAGTGATGTCAGACAATGATAGAAAGAAATTATCATACTTCGCTAGCAGTCAACCTGAGCAATATTTTAGTTTTTACAGGCTTCTGTATTTAAAGCAGGTAATCACTGACAGGTTCTATGAATTTGCATATGGTATTACTAAAGGCATTTTTAGGTTGCTTTTACTGGGGTTACTGTGCATTTATTTGCAGAAATTGAGTACATATCAGGTTGTCATTAGGGATCATTGGCATATGAATTGTGTGGTGCCTATATAGCAGTAAGGAACTGCAAAACTTTTCAAAGATCTCATCGACCGAAATTATTTCTTTATTTCATTTTAGGAGCTTCACATATATACTGAGTGGGGGAATAAATCAGATCCCCAAAAGAAATGGTACCTTCTTTTTCAGTATATTATGAAGCCTGTTTATAAGTTTAAATAACCATCAACTGCCATTATGATCATAAGATGATCACCTGTCAGCAAAAGCATCTCTTGATACTAAATCCATGATCTTGCTTAGCAGGGATCTAGGAAAATTGGAAACACATTGGTGTCAGTAGTTTGATCTGAAGCTTCTTTTTATTCACTTTTCTCAACTTAAAGATTAGATGCACGATAATTGTCAATTGCAATTATGTTACTCAATAATGATTTATTGAACATGGTTACACCACTTGGCTTTAAGGAAAAGAGAAATATTCTAAGAAAAGCATAGAAGGAAATTTAATGTATCTATTAAAATACAAATTCTGCAGTCCTTTTTACTGAGTTGGAAATACAGAAATATTTCCTACCATTGTTTGCCATTTCCATTAGTGGGTCAACAGCGGATTCAGTGTAGAGCTAAACATCCCATCACACCCCTTTACTTTTTCTACTGGAAAAGAAAGACGCTGACTCACAACTTGTTCTTAACTCCAGCGCCAAAATGTGATCCTGCTGGCCTTTAAATAAAGAGTGCTATGCCTAAAAGACATGGATAGGAGGTGGTGGGAGTTGAGATGTAAGCCCCCTCCAGCAGAATTGTCTCCCCTTTCTCAAAGGGAGCAGAAGTTTTGATAAATTGTAAGGTAGCCCTTTTCTGCTCTTTCTATCCATTTGAAACATGAAATAAGGGTGTGAGTGTTGTAGTTAGGAATAATAGGATCTTTAGCACCATACTTCCTAAGAGGTTGCCTGATAACGTCACTGACACTAACTTAGGTTATACCTCTTTCTGCAATGGAAGAAAATCCAACAACATGAGAACACAAGGGGTTTCTTCAACTCAATGAATTGCATATGCCAGTACATTTAATTTTGGTACAAAGCAAATTAAACTTGTAGACATGAAGAACACAGTGCTACAGTTTTATTATTTGATGATCCTCTCTGCATGCTAAAGAGGGAGGGAAAAGCCTCCAATGTATTTTTTTTTTTTTTTTTTTTAATTCATTCATGGAAAATAGTAATCTATGTAGACAATTGATTTATCTGTCGTATTTTCTAGCACTGCAGTTCCAGTGCTGGTAGTTAGATCATAACAAGTTTGTTAGTTGAGACTTGTGTGTATGACATATGGAATGCAAAACTGTCTAGTCACCCACCAGTATTCTGTACTTCCACAGTCTTTTAGCTTTTTCAGTCAGCCAAAATTTTCTATTATCAAAAATCAGTTAACTGCATGATTTACTCAGGTTGATTTCAGTAGCTTAAATTCCCCAGCAAAATGTATCCCTAAGAGGAATGAGTGGTTAAATTAGCTGAAATAGCACTTTTGAGAAACTGAACAGGTGTGATTTGAATATACATTTTACTTAGATGTTAATAGCTGGGCAGACGTCTGCTTTGTTAATAGAAATCATTACTTAAATCTTATTTAAATTTTTCTAATTTGCCTTTGGCTTTTTAGCTAGAACACACCACCCCATTTGTTAAGTCATTGGTTTTTTTGGAGTGATGCTGGTCAAAAGCTGTTATTACTGTTTGATCATGTCAGAGGTTAAAGTAGTTGCAAACTGTTTTGCATGTCAGTAAGCACAGGGATGTTTCAGTGCTGGTAAAGAGTTTTTTAATAAGCACATAATTTTTCAGTAGACAGTGTAGTCAAATCAGAATTAACAAGATTTTGCCGTTTTGGAAGTTTGGGGTTTGTACAAGAAGCCTGATATCGTAGTAGACTTCATATAAATAACAGACAAACACAATGGGACAAAGAAGCAGAGGATATTTTAAGGGGGGGAAGTAGTCATCCTTTCTTGCTTAAAATCATAAAAGAATCTACAAATGAGCATCTCGGGACTGTTTGCCCCATAGGTACAAATGACAGGTTTTTCAGGGTTCCTAACCCAGTCTGCTTTGAAGTTAAGAACCCAGTTTTGTAAAAGAACCTGCATGAGCAGATTTCGCATATGTCAGAGTGTATCTGGAGAAAGAGCTGCACTTAGAGTTGCAATGGTCATAAAAACATAAGTGGGTTCTTCTTCAGGCTAAAGTAGGTTTTGATATGGATATCAATGGCAGCTCCAGTGGGCTGTTCATATAGCATGACTTAGCAGATCTGATAGAAATGGGTTCTGTTACTGTAGATCGGAAGATTAAGAAGTCAGAAGATTGACTAGAAGTCTTTCATTCTTTTTTCCACTAAAATCTGAAAATTACTACTGACTTCACCAAGAAAATAATGGAAATCTAGACTCATTGTAAATACTCAAATTAGTACAACATCCAAGTTTAACCAGAATGTAGTAAAGACTTTTTTCATGACAAGCATTTATCATTTGACATTGATTTTTAACTTGATCTACAGCAAGCTACACATAGGTAAAGAAAGTTATCTATGGAATACTGAACAGATGATCACAACCAGGATACCTATATCTTGATATTTTCTACCTTCGTTTTTTCAGAACCTCTTTTAGCTATTGTAGAATAGGAAGCTATTTCCCCTCTCCCAGAATCTATGCAGACTCATTGTTTTCTGCAGAAACTTGGCTTTTAAGTAGTTAAATTTTTTTCTCCCATTTCTTAAATATTTTGCACATTCTGTTTATCTAGACATACATTTCCTTTATCCTACAAAGCTCATTAAAAGCACAAGGAGTTCCCAAAATGAAGCTGAAGGGTTTTACTGTGTTGCAAAGATCACCATTTACAGTTACCCTTATGCAGAAACATATACTGGTATTCAGTTCTCTTCTTATCATTCCTGAGAGCTTTTCACACTTCACTTTCCACAAATGCAATTGTTTTGATGCAATAAGGTTTAGAAAACCACTGTTGCATAGTGATATTCTTCTGCGCTGGACAAGACAATACCTATTTTTTTAAAGCATGCTGGATAACAAAACCTGTCACAAATAAGGGGAAATGTCATATTTTGGATTTTTTTAAGGCAATACTTAAAAATTTCAGGAATTCCTCAATTTAGCACAAATGCTCAAGGTATGTTTTAATGTTTATTAAGTTATATGTTTCAGTGTAGTGAAATTAATGCAGCTGTAGCCCTTTATCGAGATTTAATCCAGCTGAATTATAAACTTGGAGAGTACCAACTGTCTTAGAAACCTACATGATAATTTTAAAACAGTACGAACATAATTCTACACACCAACAACCTGAATAACAAAAATTTCATTGTTAATTTAACTGATCTATGAAATCTAGATATAACAGAATAGCTTCAGGTGGCAAAACTTTGTCATTCAGCTTAGATGAATTTTAAGGGATTTATAAATAGAAAATGAAATGAATGCAGAAAATGAAACTGTAGAATTAGTGTCCATTCCATAAGGACACATTAGTGCACAACTTGTAATTGCTTGCTATTTGTAATTAAAAAAAAGTCAAGTCAAAGCCAAATTTAACATGTAAGTGTATTTTCTCTCATGTTAAATGTAAACTTGAATGTACTGTTATTCGATCTATAACATAACCCTTGGAACATACAACATTCATATATGCTCACAGGAAATCTGAAGGCGAACCTACACTTAACTTTTCCTTAACAACTGAAATTTAATAAGCTGCATCTGTACTGCAAATGCTTTTACCCTGAACTGATCTGTCCTGACTGATAGCAGATGGTTTTACCCTGAACTTCTGAATGGTGTTGCAGTTTTGACGTTCTGGATACCTTAAATCCAGTTATTCTTTTCTATAAAAAGCCAATAGAAAACAAATGATAATGTTCCTTATATAGTACTCCTGAAAACAGTTACAGTTGCCACTTGAGCATAGCAATTACCTTCCCTTAGTGATGTGATCACGTGTGTTTAGTATCAGACCACTTGGTCTGAATAATTTAATTATTTCAAATCCATAAATAATTTAATCGTGCAACAGATATTATCATTTGTATATCCATAAAGTCCGTGTGCATATAGACAGTGGACTTTCCAGGGCAGCTATATTTCAGAACCTTCTACCTGTATGGTATGTATGGTCACAGAAAACTCCTTTGTTTTAACACTGAAGAACATTTAATGCTAACGTTTATAATAT
>JAAGNO010028356.1:69596-90467 GCA_033439905.1 Ceryle rudis | reverse complement strand
GACAGAACCAGAGGAAATGGTCTGAAGTTGCAGCAGGGGAGGTTTAGATTAGATATTAGGAAGAAATTCTTTACAGAGAGAGGGGTGAGGCACTGGAACAGCCTTTCCGGGGAGGTGGTTGAGTCACCATCCCTGGAGGTAGTTAAGAAACGGGTAGACTTGGTGCTTCAGGACATGCTTTAGTGGCAGGCATGTAGGGGACTATTTTGTGTTTTTGAAGTCGTGTTTGATCAGGGTATTTAGGTGGGGGTTTTTTAGGTGGGTTTTTGTGTTTTGTTTGGTTTTTTTTTTTTGTTTTGTTTGTTTGTTTGTTGTTTTGTTTTTGTTTGGTTGGTTGGTTTGGTTTTTTGTTATGGGTATAGTTGGATTTGGTGATCTATGAGGACCTTTCCAACCATTAATATTCTGTGAGATAGTCCAGTCCCTACTCATCTCAGTGTCCCTTTGCTGGACTCTCTCTAGTGACCCCTTATCCCTCTTGTACCAGGAAAGCCCTAGTCTCTCTACACATTGCTTGTCTGACATTTTCTCAGCTGTATTCCTGCAGTGCATTGCTGGAGCCCACATTGCTTTAGTAAAACACCTCTGATAACGAAGTATCCAAGCATTTCAAACATCACTGAAACTTATTGGGCTGAATTTGTGGCATACCTAACACACCCCCAGGGTTGATGCACACTTTCTTCAAGAGTAGTTCTGTCACTTTTTCTCATAAACCACCACCGCTGATGGTTTCTGTAAAATATTGTATCCTACCAAGTTCTTCTTGTTGCCAGCAATCTGTGACACATTATAACATTTCCTCTAATACCCATTGGTGTGAAATTAAAATTGTTGCTGGCTTTATTCTGGGTTTATTTTGAACTACAATTGCAGGTCTTTGACTGAAGATGTTTCTTTCTTTCCATTCCCTTATTCCCTCCTTCCCCCAGTGTCTGGAAGTCTCAAGAAAACACAGAATGGATTCTCTAAGGTCTGTAAAACCAAGACCTGAAAAGTCAGCAGGCAAATAAAACAATGCTTAGTTGATATACTGTTGTTTGATTCCTTTGTTCTGAAACAAGCTATTACTGCAAATAGGCTCTACTTGGTATTTAATGACCAGAATGAGGAGGCTTTGTTTTAACCTTTGTTGCCATGTTCTAAGTACAAGGAATAACACTTTGTAATTGCTGAAACAACTGAAAATGTGGAGTGCAAAGTCCTTCAGCAGAGTGAGAAAGGCAGCAACAAGGGGGCATTTAAGGACAGAGAAACATCAAGATGTTGTCAAAACTAAACTGTTGTATGGAGTGGTAGGCTCAGTTGTCCAGAAACTGATTAATGAAGGGGAAAAGATAAGCTGTCCTGGAGAAAGGTAAAACCAAGCTTTGTATTATTTGCTAGGAAAAGAGTTTTCAAATGAAAGGCTGCTGGCTTTCCCAAGCTTGAGAGGAAAATGAGCAAAGATTTTCCTACATGGTAATAGAATTCTATGGGTTAAGAGATTACTGATATGGGAGGTGGTCAGTACTAAGTCCAGAAGAAGAGGCTATAATCCAACACGAAACACTATTGCTTCAAGGCAGGTACTCGCAGAACAAAGCAGTTACACTGATAGCCTGCATGTGACTCAAAAGATCCCTGGTAGAGCTCACTTGTAAAAATCCCTATTGTGTGCTCTGTATATGAAGAGTTATATGGGACTGAAGATAGATGACTTTTGTAGGAGTGTTCTGAAACCATGATATTAAAATTTGAGAGGCCCTTCAGGCAGAGACTGATCAATGTCATCAGTATACACTATATACACTAGGAATGATGTATAAATAATAAGCATATCGTACAATTAGTCTGTTGTACAACTAGTCCGTTCCAACTGGGTCAGGTTTCCAGGTGGCGTGGATGAAAGCTGTTCAACTGAAGTCTGCTGAAGCCGGGTCTCCCAGCTATTGAGAATCAATATGGCTCTGTTAAAGTAATAGCAGGGATAGATTCTAGAGGTCTTTAAAGCTCATTCCATAGTGGTCTGTTCTTGATACATTTGCAGCACTATGCCAGGACAAGTTCTGCTTGTTTGTTTAGGTTTTTTTAATGTTAATGTAGCCACAATCTTCACCCCCCCTTATATGCAAAGCATTAATGATGACAATTCTTGTTGGAGCTGGGCCTGGCAACTTTTGACATGCAGTGGTTATGCTTTTTTACTTGAACTAGCAAGACTGGGAAATTAAACTGCGTGGATGTCTTCCCTTTCTACCAGCCTTGTGAGATTACTGGGAAGGATCCTGGCAGAGCACGTAAAGCATCAGCTCAGAGCTCGGCTGTCAGTTCTGGAGGGCTGAGAGGAAATGCAAACAGGCTTCCAAGGAAGTTCAAATAGAATAACAGCTTGGAAAGGGAGCAATTTGTTTCTGTGACTCTGAATTGGGTAATAAAAAATCAGGTTCTGTAAATTATTGTCAGTGATGAAGGGGAAAGGGACAGTGGTTCAATATTTAGTCCATCATTTTTATTTAGTTTTCTACACTAAAAAGTTGTCCTAAGAGCCATGGTCTGGACATTCTGAGAAACACATCCCAGTGATGTGCCCAATGTAGCCAGTAATAACCTGCCATGTATAAGTCTCTGATTCATAGAGGGAAGTGATCCTCTCAAGCCCTTTAGTCGCCCAGTTGTGCTGTTAAGGGTGAGCCCTGCTGGCAGCTGGCCAACTCTTCAGTCTTGTTTTTTCAGTTAGGACTTTCCTCCACAGATTCTAGCATGTGTTTTGCCAAGATGAAGACAAAGGGAGGACTTTGTGACAGAACATATTTAAGGATTTTTTTCTGAGGAAATCCTGTATGTGAACTGCTACTGACTGCAACAGAGCAACCACTCAGAAAGGCTTGGACTGACTGTCTAAGAAAAAAAGTAATCTGAACCACTACATTTTCAGAGTGAAGTGACCCCAGGATCTGAACATCTTTGAGCTCTCATCACACGAGTATTAACATGCATTAAGGTGACCTGAGATGGCTGAGCCTCAGGCATGTGATTGCTACTCTTATTTATGAAGCAGTCCCAGTGGATTCACTGCTTTGCTAAATATTTAAAGACGCAACTTGTCCCAAAGTGCTTAGACCTAAGATTTTCATTTATTCATAGGTTCATAGAGCTTAAGGCCAGACAGGACCATTAGATGATTTTTTTTTTTCTGACCTCCTGTGTGACACACAGCAAAAATTCTCACTCAGTAACTCCTACATAAAGCCTGTGTATTGGAGCTGAGGTAGCACAGATGGCTTAGCAAGATGTTGCATTTTGATGTAAATACATAGAAGAATAGAAAATCTATTACATGAGTTGGTAGGTTGTTCTAGAGGCTAATTCACTTTGCTATGGAAAAACATGTTTTCGAGTAGTCTGAAACACACTAACTTTTAAAAAAAACATAGGTGCTTAAATAAGGGGCTGGCCTGTTAATCATAGTGGAGGGAAAGACTCCAGTGGAGTTTTGGAAGAAGCCTTGATACACAGCTTTGTAAAATCTTAAGACTGAGTTTCAGGAAAACAAACTTTCCCTTACCTGCTTAGAGGTCTGCAATGGGATGAACCCTCAGGTTCAACGTAAAACTTCCCTAAGCAGTTATGTGCTTCCCCGTGCTATGGCTGTTCCTAGAAATGCTGCTTTTGTGGCTGAGATGGTCAGCTGGGTACACATGGCCTGCCTGAGGTCAGCTGAGAAGATGAAAATCCCAACACTACTCTGGAAGGGTCAGTTAGTCAGGTGTGGAATGTCCTAGTGCCCACAGGCAGCACTGTTCTCTTAGTAAACAGATGGCAGTGGCAGATTTTAGTGCATATCTGGTTAGCTTCTCCAGTTTTCAATCCTTTCCTGATGAAGTATCAGCTGTGGGTCTGAGCCAACACCCTAGGAGATTTCTGTGCTGGTGATGAAAATGCTACACACTGAGGCACACTGCCACTTCTAAACCAAAATGCTAAAACTGTGAAAATGTGATGAAAATAGATAATAAATGATTTAGGGGCTGCATTACTTCTCAGGAGGGCACAGAACCGCCAGCAGTGTTGTCAGAAATGGGAATTCCATCCACAGTAATAAAGCATCTGTATCTCTTTGTACCAGTGAGTTGAGTGGCAAGTATCTCTCAGAGCTATGCCAGTGTAATAAAGCTGATATATCAACTTAAAAGAGATGCTAAGCTCTTTGAAAATAATTGTGTAGTTGGAAAACAATAGCTTGTACTCTATATATTGCAAAGAAATAAAACTGTTTCTTTTTTTTTTTTTTTTCTCCCTCCCTCTCTCCCTACTGTGGTACATTTAAGAAATTAAATGCAGAAATCTACCCCTAATGCACTATTAGTTTGGAAAAATCATGGCTGCAAATGGGAACAAATTCCAGAAGTGAAGGTTTCTCCCACTACTTTACTGTGGTTGCATTGCTCACCTTTTGTATTTGCAACAAATAGTGATGGACTAAGGCTTACGTGTAAGGAAGTTCTTGACAATACCTAATTTCTATGAAAGTTCCATGTTTGTGCTTATTTGTGTTGCATGTTTCTCAGGAGAAGAAAACCACGATTTTCTTGCTGAATCTGTTGCAGCTCGTAGAGGACTGTTCTTGAGCTTGCAGACAGATCAATACTTCACATGTCTTTGCTATGTCTTTTATAGCTGCGTGTACACAGCACTTTTTAAGGACCCATATAAAAAGGAAGTAAGTATATATTAGTTTTAAGTACTGAGTAAGCATGTAATAGGATGTTACCAGAGCAATTGCATCAGTCTCCCAAAGACAAAGACAGAAGTTGAACCTGGAAGTTCATTGAGTCTTTGCAAACCAACCTTTCATATTTTATGTACTTCATAGCTGTTCATCAGGAAGCTTATTGCAAGGCTCTGGTGCTGGTATACCCAGAACCAGGGTCTTCTGCTGCCATTTTACCCAGGCAGTCACAGGCTGCTGCTTTCTCACCTGCTGACACCCTCTGCTAGGTCTCCTTGCAGTGAATAGCATGTGTGATAATTCCTAAAGCTCGCTGGTAGTGTCATGCTAAGACAACGTTTGAACTGTCAGATGGTGCTAGGAAGAGAAGCATGTAAATATTCAAGTATTTGAAAATCTGTCACCTCCTCAAAAACTGTGTAGAAGCCACCTACCTGCTTTAACGCTAGAGGGAGGCATCGCCTAAAAGAAATCACAAAGGCTTCTAAAATCATGCAATTTGAAACGATTTATGTGTCTTGGAAGGGAACAAAACACTGATTTCTTTTTAAAGCCTCTGTTTTTATTGGAATACATTATGGGAGGCCTCATTTGTTGCCCAGAATGCTCTTGGCCAGAGTGAAATTCAACCTTCCTGATGAGGCAGGCAGATTCAGCTTGCGCTGCTCTGCTTTGTCTTAGCTGGGCTCTCCTGGGACAACCTTATGCACAAAGCCTGGAGGTAGTTCAGTCTCTATAAATAGCTCATTGTTGAATTCTTGTGTGAGCAGATTTTGAAGGCTGTGCCAAAGGATAAAGAGTTGTGTTGTTTTAGTTCACTTTAGACTGATACACTCAAACAGATTTCCCTGTCTGGCCTCAGTTTGTACTCAGAGGCCAGGAAGATGAAATATCAGTGCCTCACTCTGTATTTATTTCTCCCTAATTGCAAGCCTATAAGCAAAATCATAGGGATTGACTTAATGGTGATGGCTATGGGGGGGGTGGTTGTGGTCCCTGAGCAGACTTTGGCTCTCCCCCCTTACCCTATTAGCTCCTTCTATTGCAGCATAGATCCTGTACCATATAAGGGGTAGATAATACACAGCTCCCTCACTCATGGTAAGACTGCTTCCATGTCTGTAAACTGTATTTTTCTAGGTAACACAAAAAGACCATAGAACAGTGTGAGTAGTTATTTGAGGGCTCCACAGCAGCTGACAATCACCCAGAATTGTATAAAGCATATATTGTACTGAGCGGAGAGCTGGAAGTTACATTTCTAAAGCAAAGGGGGAGAGGGAGTATGATTAGCTGTTCCTTCCCCCACTCTTCATTATCAGGAGTGAAGTTTGTTCACAAAGAAGGGAAATGGGGTAGGAGAAAGGGCCCAGGAGCTCTGGGTAGCCTGCCCATATCTTTCAATGAACTCTGTTCAATGGAGAAACATGTCTTGTCTGGAACTTCTGTCTGTCTTGCTTCAGCTGTTAAGCACAGCTACACCTAGCAGGGAAAGTGAGAAAAATGTGTTCTGAGGCAGTATTTTCCAGTCAGGTAGGAGGGATGAAACACTAGTGAGAGAGCAAGAGGCAGAGCTGGGATGTGCAGATGGGGATAGAAACAGATGTGAGAAGGAAACAGATGTGAGAGGGGGACTGGAGAGGAAGGAACAGATGTGAAGAGTGAGGGAAGGACTGTTATGAAATCTGGGGACCAGAGTTACTTGCTCAGCAGGGCAGTGCAGACATATATGAGTGGCTGTTTTGAGTGGACTTAAATCTTTGAATTTAAGTGAGGCATGGCATACATGCTGATGGACCCAGGTACTCTAAGTACACTGTGGTGAAATTCTTGAGACATAGAAGGTCTGTTGTCAGAAGGTGCAAGTTACAAAAACTTCAAATGGATGTCAAGAATTATTTAATTATTTTAATTTAATATTTAATTGTTAAAATGTGTAAGTTACAGCTATCAAGACTCTGTTTAGAGCCATTTAAGCTGTTCCATTAATTTATCCTTTAACAAGTTCCAGGCAGTGCCTTTCGTCCTTTCAGCAACACTCATAAAGACCTGAGTGTCCGCTGAAGTGGGACTTGGTCCACTGTTCTTATTGCATCATGCTGCTCCAGCTCAGCCACATACTGCTTCTAATAAAGGAACTCTTCACAGTGTCTGTCCACAGTTTCATTCTGTCGAATCCCTTGGACACTTCATCAACTGTGATTTTCACCAAAGGCCTTGAGATATGTTTTGTTAAACAGCTAAAAGAAAATTGCATTGGGAAAGCTGCTGATGTGGTTTCTTTTGCCTTTCAGAACATAATCCTGCAGATCTGTAGCTATTATAGGAGATCTCTGTTTAGAGCAAGGAAGATTTCTCAAGGTGCTGTTTAAGACTTCCTGGTTTGTGCTGCAAATTGTTAATCAGTCCATGACAGCATAAATAAAATTAAAGGGTTTAATTAAAACTAATGAATGAGTGAATGGAGAATACACAGCATGTTCTACTTGCAGAGTGCTGGTGCTGTGAATAATTAAAATGTCACAAAGTAGGAGATGTCTTAGTAAAAATGTTGGAGCTGCAAAAATAGAGGCCCCTGAACTTTGGTAGTTTGGGAAGGTTTTGCTCTTTAAATGAGCTGAAATCAGTTTATGTAAGTGATGGGAAAGATACAAAAGTATATATGACTCTGATTTTTATTAGGATAGAGCCAAAGTTGGAAGCCTGGTGCCAAAAAAACCCTACTTCATTTTGGATTGGTTTGCATGTCTCTGAAGGTCTAACTGTTTTCATAAGACGGTATCACCCAGGGGATTAGTTTCTTCTTTTTGACTCATCTGTAACTGTATTCTTGCAAATTAAACTTGTTATTACAGGCTATTACGTCGTTGTTACTTGTTAATGTTGTACTTACTCAAAGCATAAGCTTTTTTGATTCTTTTGATTTAAATCCAAATCTGATCAGACAGTTGTAAATCTTGGGATTAGAGATCAGACCCAGAATATCAATTCCAGGAATAATAGGAAAATGTCTTCCATGTTGCTGCTTTACAGTGGCTTGCTATTGTCTGTGGTATGACGTGTTTGATACCTCCCTTCTGTGGCCTGTTCTGAGGCTGGCATTCTCCTCCTCAGCTCTGGACTTTTCCCCAGATCTCCTGACCCTATGACATCTTCCGAGGCAAGGAGCCTGCTGGAGGATGAAATAGGATCTGGATAAATGTCCTGGCTACTGATATTACTGATGAAATAATAATGCCCCTCAGCCTGCTTTCTGTGTCATAATGACCCAAGGTGAGCATCAGTGAGGAATGTTACTCAGTGTAGGGGTTTAACTACATGTGTTGGGAGGTTTAAAAGATACCATACCTCCATCAAGTGCCTCCAGAGGCCATGATCTAATGGTAGGCAGTACTGGATGCAAGTTAGAGTGGGGTGAAAAGGTGACCATCTCTGAGGTAAGTGGCTATGCTGTTGTATAATCCTACCTCTGTATCATGTAATTTATTAAAATGACTGACTAAATAAATTTACCTTGAGAATTTCTACCAGTTTAGCTTGGTAGGTTAAGACTAGTAGAACAGTTCAACTTCCAAGTGGCACCATGGAGTCTTCCATGTCCAGACTGGATACCCAAAGCCTCACTAGTAATGATATTCCCTTTCAATGCTTTGGCTGTCTGTTTAGCGGAAGATCAGACTAGATTATGATAATGGTCCCTCTGAGCCTTAAACAGTTATAAAGGAATGAATAGACTTTCCCCGTAACTCAAATGATTTCTTAATGTTACATTAAATAACATTTAAAAGTATGGCATAAGCCTAATGTATTTGCTGTTGGCTTAATGCTTTAATATAATGAAAAGTGTGGTAAAAAAGGTATCTCAAAAATGCACTTCTCTTAGGAGAAAAGACTTTTCAAGAACATGGAGGGTTTATGCCTAAAGTTTTCTACTTGCATATATCGTTTTGGTATTATTTGGGTCCAAACTTCAAATATTTTTGAAGAAAAACATCAAGAGTCTATTTAAGAAAAACATATTTCTCCCTACTCCTCACTTTGGATGTGTTTGAGTTGGGGGAAGTCATACTGAAGAAAATGTGGGCCTTTCAATATGCTACTAATCTCAAGTATCTACACATTATCAAAGTAGACTAAACTCTCTGGCTCACCCCGTATCATTAGGGGCCTTGGTTACCCAGAAAATATAATAATTAATAACCAACAATTGGAGTTAATTAGTTATGTTCAATTTCTCACATAAATTATGCTGATTTATGTGAATTCTTAGGCTTTAATGGCTGCATTAATAATTAACTATAAATTAAAAATAATCACAAATTCAACTGAGAAAAAAAATCTTCCCACCGGTTACTTTATGATTGTTTCAATTAAGGGGTTTAGTACTCATTTTCAATCAGCCAGGGCTTGTGTGCTGCTCCTGGTGACATCACTGTAAATCTGGGGTGAGGTTCTTATAAAGTCAGTGGCATTACTCCAGATTTACATAGATCTAGCCAAAAGCCAAATAGCGTCCATCGACTAAAGCATTTCCTTATCTTCAGAGGGAATTGGTTTCATCTGTAATAAAATATCTCAGGGCAGCCTAGGCTAAGCCTAGCTATTTGGCTTCACTGAGACTCTTTGTGTAAATGAATCTTTTTAGATTTGAGCCTAAAACGATGAAATCCATAACTAACCTTCCAGAGACTTCATTGGAGCAGATCCAGACCCTATAGAGCCTCTGCGAAGAGGCTTTTCATTACGGTAAGATGCAGTTCAGGTTGCAAATATTTGTTGAGCTTTTCATAAGCACGCATAAACCCCCTTATATTTCCTAAATTCCAGAAGCTGCCAAATATGATTACAATGTAGCTAAAAAGAGGAAGGGATGAGGTGTTTGGGATTCTGTCCATGTTGGTCTGTTTTTGCAAGGGATAGTTCTGGTTAGCTATAATTTCTTGCTGTATGTATCAGCACAAATTTTTTTCCAGACATGGATCAATAAATTACCTCATTACTTTATTTACTTAGTTACTTGTGGAGTGATCAAAAGCCAAAACTTCAAATCGAGATTCCTCAATGAATAATCCCATATTTTTGATTTAGAATTAATGAGTTTAACTCTTTCTACATGGTAGTTTATATGGTGTATACTTCTAGGATGTAGATCTCTGGTTTGTATTTTGCCGTGTGGTAATGTAAGGCAAAGCAGAGCAATACCTTTGTTTAGGTATATTACAACAGGTATTGCTATACTTTCCTTCAGATAGTAGGAACAGTGAGCCAGTAAGTTCTGCATTAAAAGATAGGTCTTTGCTCAGTTCATTCAGGACATTGGCACACCTCTTCCCCATTCCTGTATCTTGCTGCAAGAATAACATAAAGTGGATGTAGTATTGGTTTACAGAGCCAAATATTTTTATCTGATGGGTTATTTGCATCCTTTCTGTGTAAGGGAATTCTGGTATGGTGCAGGTTTTCCCCTACTGTCAGGTAGCCTGGTTGATAACTCTTGGAAGCATCTGTCTTACTGCATACCAGTATCACTGCTGTTTGGTATGTGTAGGGAACACAGTGCTCCCAAAACTGCTGGATGAAAGTAGATGGCAGCACCATGCATACACTGCTAGGGAGGGAAGAGAAAAGATGTCTGGGGGTAGGCTGCTGACACCATATGAATTTGACTGAGTTCTGTATGTTTTCAAGTTTCTCCCAGGGGACTGGGCCTAGGGAGCTGTCCTGGAAGAGTCCACAAGATGAGAGGGATGATCTAGCAGATCTAGAAGCCATAGCCCCTGCATCAAAAGGAAACTTGCAGAAATTCTTTCAACATATCTCTGAACAACCATACAGGGAAGAGGGGATTTTTCCATTGATTGAAGGGGTTCCACCTTAGACTTCTCACTGTTAGGGAAACCTTTGTTGAATGTTTTGAATGAAGATACACAGTTTTATAGTCCTTCTCTCAGTAGAGTAGCTAGGGACAGAATTTGTTTATAACCAGAAATACTATGACAACATTAAAAACCCAAACTTTATACTAAATATCAAGGAACTTCATTAGAG
This sequence comes from Ceryle rudis, assembly GCA_033439905.1. NCBI lineage: Eukaryota > Metazoa > Chordata > Aves > Coraciiformes > Cerylidae > Ceryle > Ceryle rudis. The sequence continues at coordinate 79,708 of JAAGNO010028356.1, read as the reverse complement.
CTAAATTTATTACAGTTAAGTCACTGTAAAGAAACAACAGAAGCCCTGTAGCACAGGTCACATACAACTATGATATACCCAAGCCTGTGAGGATACTGTGTAAGGAATAATCTTAGGTTCCTGTATCTGGATGATGAAGAAAAAGAACAGTAAGGAAAGTAAAACACTGAGGCAGGGGTCCAGAGTGGCTCAGAAATCTCCATCCCTAGTATGTAATTGGAATTGCCCTTGTTGCATCTTGTGTATGCTTGTGTATTGGTCATAGTATTAATCTGATTTTAGACTGTTTATTCCAGCAAGCTGAGGAGTCATGCAGCTGTGAATCAACTCCAATAACTAGGATAGGATCAATACTTAGTTCTATAAAGAAATCCTCTTAAAAAGGACAGGAGGCCAAAGTTAGGATTAATAGAGCCTTCCAGTATACCTCCAATTGCACATCAGAGAGTTGTCAGTATCCCTGATACAATTTACACTGCATCAAAAACACAAACCTCAGCAAGTACAGAAAGTGAAAGCAATTTTGGAATGATCTGTGCTAGAGCAATTCCCTCCACAATAGGCCTAAGTTAACCCAAACTGATGCTTTTTACACAAATTATTATAAATAGAAGCCAAAATTTTGTCAGCCCAATACTGCAAACTTAACATATTGGCCCCTTGGTGTCATTTGAAGAAAATTAATGCAGAGGGCCAAAGAGACAGAGTCTGCAATATGTAATGCTCCGGAGACATAGCTGAGATTTTGTTCCTAGTGTAGCATAAATAAATGCTCTTGGCAAGCCATAGGGGAGAAATAAGACATGTGCATAAGTAAGATTAATCAGTAAAGTCAGTGTCTATCTCATGAGTCATATCTGACATCAAAAAGGCCAAGGTTGTTGTATCTTAAATTTGTGCTACTACAGAAAAGGCAAAATAACAAAGAATCTCTTGTGCAAATTGTGCTGTAGATTTGAAGAACGTGCAAGCACTAGTGAAAATGGGGGCAGAGAAAGAAGGAGAATTTTTCTTCTCTCAAGAGAAAACTAAGAGTGGAATCATGGCCCAAGCAAAATCAGTGATAGTGCTCCTGTTGCTCTTAGTGTGGCTGTGTTCTGCCCATGGTTTGTACATACTGGGTTACAGCAGTAGGACTGGATTTTTCAGCTTTTACTCAGGTAAACTCTCAGAGAGCTAAGTTGGAGAGACAACTGGCCAAAAAGCTTGATTCTCTCTGCTGAAAATGCTAGATCTGGTAAAGGAGAGGCAAGAGAATTCTTCCTCAGTGAGGGTCAAATAGGCTTTTCCTATACTTTTGTGACCCAACATAGTACGATTGAATAATGAGAGGACCGAGGTGAAAGAAGTGGCCACCACAATGTGTAGCTGTGGCCACCAGCCTGCAGGTCCCTGCTCACCTCTCCTTCCACACAGTGTGTGCAGGAGTGACCTGATGCAGAAGCACCCTTCTTTGCATGATGAACAGTGATGGCTTGGTGTGTGGGTGTTGCATTGTCTCCCTTTTCAGCAAACCACTGTGCTATCTGTCTGCCCTTTCTGCAAGGACAGGGAGGTGTGGAAGGAGAGATGCTGTGTTTTTGCAGCATCATTCTGTTTTATTCCTAGATTTCCTCACATAGCAAACTTTGTGTGTTTTTGCTCTTCATCAAAGACAGCTATCAGAAAGATCCCACAGAAGGTACATCAGCAGAACCAAAAGATGTTCTTTCAAGACATGGGGCAGAGGTACCTAGTCTTGCTCTTTTAAAGAAAAGTGTGTTGAAGAAGGCAGAGACAAGCACTCTTTATCCATTTACTGCTATTTTCCTGTTGGTTCCTTCCCCAGAAGTTGTCTGGATCTTTCTTAATGTTTTCAGTATAGTAGAGATGACTGTCTGTGCGTGGAAGGACTGTACCTCCTCCTGGAGAATCATATTTTGAGCTTCTGCTCAGATCATTTACCTCAGTGATGCTCCCACATGGGCCCAAGCCTTCAAGGCACAATCTATCTGAGTCTACTAATTTTGTGTCAGTGGTTGTCTAGGCAAGTTCCCCAAGGATTGAAATGAGAGACCTCCTGTGCTGAAAACACTTGGGTCTGTCCAGACTGAGCTAAAGTGGACTCTGTAATCAAGGTTTGTAATGGGCTTATATCCTTGGGGAAATGATGACTTGGCTTGGGAGGTGGGTGAACAAAGACTGGCCACACAGTGGCCTGTAGGAAGTGGCCACATGGATGTCAAGTATTGCGAATCCTGGGCACTAGGGCAGGAAGGTAGGCAGATAGGGTTCCCCATTTCATTTCCTTGGTAGGACTTGGTATGGAAAGCACTGTGGAAGAGCATGTGTTGCTGCAATGTCAAAACTGAGTTGTTAAGCTGGAGTTTCATCTTGCTCTCTGTGCTAAAAATACTGTCCTGCTCCTCTCTGTCAGAGGGAAATACTAACATCTGTCCTACTCTTCAGGATAGCTTTTTCCCTTTTTGTTCAAGGATATTTTTCACTTGGCAGTTTCCCCAGAGCAGGAGAACCAGGTGGTGCCCTAACACAGTTTAGGAGATCAACCACTGTGCAGGCAAAGTAGGACTCAGTGGAATAAAATCAGAAGGGGAAAATGTGCCTTGCGTGTACCACAAACTCATCCTCTGTGAAGCATTTCCAAAGGGCTTTGGGTGTTGATGCCAGTAGGGAGGAAACCAGCACACATGGGGTCCTGCTGTTTGGGCAATAGGAGGAAGGCACAGTGGGGTGGCCGATGAGCCTTTGGTAGCAGCCATGCCAGCAGGCTGAGCAGCTCTGGCCAGCTGGCCTCTTGGAGCCTAGCCTGGGGGCCTGCTCATGTTTCTGCTGCAGGCAGAGTGCCAGGCTACCTGAGTGTGCATTTACAAGGCACCAGTGCCCAGTTTATTGGGATGCAAGGGGAGGCTTTGTGAGCACTGCGCCCAAACCGGCATGCAGACATAGGGCTTTTAAAAGCAGCAAGACTTAAGGCTAGCTCGAGTGTGTGGGAACTGTTAGTGGAGGAATGTGCTAGCTGTCCTGCTGCTGGCTCATTCATATTAAGTGTCTTAAACAGAATGTGCAGACAAGAGGGACTGGTTGCCAAATGCATTGCTAAATAAAAGATGTAAAAATGGAGTTAAAGGTGAGGTTGTGTATCATCATTTAAAGGTTAAAATCACATTGTAATTAGCTTTGTGGTTCCAGGATCTTCTGAATACAGATTATATTGGCAAGACAAGCTGTCACATTAAGAACATGTACTAAAAGCTTTTTTGCCTTCAAATGATGAGGATGAAAACCTGAATAAAGATGATAGATCAAGACTGAAAAATCACTGTCCCCTAGCCCTGCCCTGTAAATTGTCAGAACAAAGTCCCACTCATGGTTAATGCATGGATTTGTGTAATGAATCGACCTGTAGCTACCACACACTTTTATTTCTTTGTCTGTTCTGTGCTACTTGGATGCAGGGAGAGAATGAATGGATGAGTGTAAGTGCTGATAAACTTATCTGCTTCTGGAGTCCTCACATAGTGCAAATGCCTTGGGACAAAGCACTGGCCCTGAGATAGTTTGGTGACTTGTGCCTCCCTCTTTTCTGGTCCAGCTTTGTATAGTCTCATAGCAGAGACATCCTCTGCTCTGCAGCTGTCATAACACTTGCAAACCACCCACTCTTCACAGGAGCAATTACATGTAACCCAACCCCTTGCCGTATGTGCAAGCTGATCTCTCCCACTGCCCTAATTCAGGCTCCAGAATCCCTTTGTTTTCCAGCGCTGTCACCTCTATAGCAATTGCAGCAGGCCAGCTTCATTATTTTCCAATTTGTGCTCCGGGCTCTGAGACCTCAGACCTGCCGGGCTTCCCCCAGGGGAATTCCACTTAAGCAGCTCAGACAGGGTGCTGTCTGCTGGAGATTCCCTCTCCTGACTCTTCTGGAGCAACTAACAAGCTGATTTATCTTTCTCCTTATCGCATCAAGCTATTTGCCAGACATAATTTTTAGTTCTGATTTAATTGTCTTCTCTCTGCTCCACAGCAGAAATTTGTGTTGGACTTAGTATATTGGTGATGATTTATTTGAGCACTTGTTGCTGTTTACCATGGCCCACCTTTCCATTTCTGCGCTGCTGCATCCTTACTGTAGCCTTGGCTGGTTTGAATAGGGACCATGGGGAACAGCTCTGACAAAAGAGGACCCCCCTCCCTCCCATGAAATCCAGTTAATTTTCTATTGTTTCATCCTGCATTTTTAGATCAGAAAATTTGCTACGGTGATCAGATCTTGCCAGAGATGTATGGCCTGCAGTTGTTGCTGCTGTTACTATCTCAGCCAGTGTTTGATTTGAGCTGAGGTGTTTTGATTGGGATGTGCCTTTTGGTTGCTCTGAAGCTTGATTTTTGTATCCAGTCAGAATTTAGATATGAACTGCTCCCCACCACAAAAAAAAAAAACCAAACCAACAAAAACCAACCACAAACCACTAACAGATTTCTTTCTAGAAAAAGCATGTATTAAATACTCAGGTTTGACCAGAAGAAGCTTTTCTGTTTCTCAGGAAACTTCCATTTTAGTTCAAACTAAAACACAGCCTGTACTGGCTATTTAATTCACTGATATCACCAATAATTTAGTTCACAGGTATCACAGATAACTTTTATTTATCCGACTTTAATCTGTACAGCTTCTGCAAAAAGTCTCTGGAAACCTACTGGAGGTGGAAATGCTCCAAAGACCTGCATGTGATGCTGGTAGTACCTCTGTGACTCCCTACCTAGGTAGTCAGAGCCTTCCTCACAGCCAGTCAGGATCTGAGCCAGCTGGTGTTGCTTTGGGAAACCAAACTCAGGTTACTTGCAGCAGTGCCTTTGCTGTGGGGCTCTGTTCTTCTTTCATATTTGTATCACAGCCAGGTCCCTCAGACCTTGCTAGAGGTGGACACTGCGATCTTTCAACCTGTTTGACTCCTGAGGGCTCTTCCAGGAGAGCACCAGTGGCATGGAGTATGGTAGTGATCTGCATTGTTGGACCCAGCCTGAGGCAGCCTCCCTGGTGCAAGGACAGCATTAGCTTCATTTCTGTGTCTTCATGGTGTTTCTAATAAATACAAATTAGGCAATAAGTAGTGAAAAGCTGCTTGAGATTTCTTTCCTTTTACTCTGGCCAAAAGTGTTATCCAGCTCTAATAATAGGGTTCCCCAGGGAGTTGTGTTTTGCAGTTAAAAGTAGGATTTATAGGCCAACTCTTGAAATCTATACTTAGGCATCTAAATAGAGATAGTCCAAAGATAAGACTAATTTGGAGTAGGAATCCTCAGAAGCAGTATTCTGTAGTCAAAAATACACTTTCTGGACAGGCCAGCCATTTGTGGAGTGTCACAAAAATACAGGTGCTGATGTAGGATAGTCCTCTCCTGCCCCTTCTGTATTGTCATAGATTCATAGGAGGGTTTAGGTTGAAAGGGACCTTAAAGATCATCTAGTTCCAATTCCCTTGCTATGGGCCAGAACAACTTCCACTAGACCAGACTGCTGGAAGACCCATCCAACTTGCTTCTGAACATGACCAGGGAGGGGGCACCCACAGTCTCTCTGGGCAACCTGTTCCAGTGCCTCGCCACCCTCACAGTGTATTGAGACACACAAGAAAAATGCTGTTGTGTGCATGAAGGGAAAGAGACAAGGAGCTGATGAATTTGCTCCGTGCCATGCAGACACAATGGCCAGGTGCCAGTCTGAAATTGGTTTAATGGGTCTACTGTTTTGTGGGATGGACCTTTGGATGAGGGTAGTCTAAAGCCAGAATAAGAAAACACCCATATCTTGGTTGTGCCATGAAGTCTCCAAATCTAGAGTCCTTTGGTAGGTAGGAAAATGATGTTAAGACAAATCTAGGACTGCCTGGACTGTCTTTTCCTCATCAGCTGGCCCTTGGGTCACATACATTGAAGCCAAAATTTCTGCTCTAAGTGTGAAAGAGCTGCCCCTGCACGGGGTCTGTAGGTGTGCAGTAGGTGTACGATGGGCTCGCATGCCTTCCCGCTCCTTGCAGGGCTGCACCGCAGCTGGGCATACCCGACTGTGCCTAGCAAGGGGAACTGCTGGTGGGAGACCCAGCCTTCAGCCATGGTTTGGCTTTTGAGTTGTAGAAAGCAAAAAGATAGTAATGCTGCAAATTTTTTTTGGCCAATAGATGGTGCTGTCCAGCTGATTTTCTCTCTTGAGTGGGAGTTTGGTAACAGTTTGAGGCAAAAACCTTTTGTACTGTTAACTCCAGTAAATTTCTTCTGGACTGGGCTGAACTACCCAATTATGAAACTCAGACCAGGCATTGGAAACTCTCTTCAAAGCAGACCTGGCCTGATTGATGTGACAGATTTTTTTTTTTCCATTTGCAATTAAGATTTTGTTTAAACTTAAAAAATGGTTAAACAAAAAAACATTGTCCCTCATGTACAGTGTGCTGCTGGCAGCATGGCACCTTATGGCTCTTAAATTGTGCAATGATGACCTAGTATTGAATGGGAACAGAACATGTTCCAAAAAATACTATCAACCAGTAGCACAGGATGCTCTTAAACTCCCTGAAGCTTTGAATAATCAGATTGTGACAAACTAATACAACCAGGCAGATGGTAAATCAGAGCAGAATAGTTCTTTCCTGGCACTTGGGACCCTTGTATCGGAAGTAGAGGTTCATAGCTGATTTAGGCTCATTGACAGTTGTGCTGTGGGTAAACAGGGTGCTGTTGTGCACCTCTCTGCTGCCAACTGGGCATTTGCACCCTCCCTGTGTGAGCAGTGATGGTGCTGTGGCCATTGAATGAGATAGGTCAGCTAAATACAGACTTGGTAGATCAGCAAGCTGGTACAGTCTGTCCCATAGACTCTCAGCTATCTGGTCTAAGGAATACAGGGATATTTTGCTGCAGTATTTTCTTGTTTTTTCCATCTGCAGCCTGGGCCTACATGGCTGTTATGCTACTTACCCTCAGTTTTACCTTATTTTATGAAGTCTTCTCTTACAGTAATTTGATTAACATACTTTTGTTGAGAGGTAGTGTGTGTGTCTTCGGCTCCTGCTCCTGGTTATGTCATCCCATCCCCTTTCTTCTGCCAGCTCTGCTGTTTGTTGGGTTCGTCTGTGACCTGTTTCAGTTCATTAATGTAAGTAAAAATTATCAGTGGAGATGGTCAGCAAGACCCTTGCACTCTTTCAGCAACAGTGAGTCTGGAGGTCACTTTAGTTTGCTGAGGGAACCACATCCAGAGCCTTTGGGAACCTGATCTTGCTCGCACTGAGGTTGGCAGCAAAATTCCACCTGACGTGAATGCCACAGGAGCAGTCTCTGGGGCCAGTCTTGCTTGTGATTGTATGGAACAGCCAAGGCACAGGTTTTGTGCCTCCTTGAAGTTAAGCATACCAATATGTGCCTCAAATAGCTACCTGTTGTCTGCATATGTCACCCTTAGGAAAGCAATATTTTAGAGGGCTCACAGCTGCTTACAGGAAGGCGGTATATCACAAGGGAGAGATGTGTTGCATCAAAGACAATGCTCTGTAAATGCTACATCTGAGGTTAACTTCCCAGCTGTCTCTTGATTTACTTATAATCAAGGGCATGTGAGCTGCAACTTCCTTCTTTTACTCTTCCCTGTCAAAAAGACCTGTTTAATGCAAAGCTAGGAAGTATGACAGGGTGTTTCTTTATGCTTTGTTGGTGGTTTATATGGACAGCGCTAGCTTGAGTCTAGCACTAGCTTGGAGATGTGGAGCACATCCTCCCACATTAGCTCAAGAGAAAATATCCAATGTGTTCAAGCTGGCAGGGGTTTCTTATTAAACTCCCCTTCCCCCAAAAGTGCTATTACAACGATCTACTGCATTTTTATGGGTATGAAATCTTCCCCTGATTACTGAGCTGAAGGGAACATGAGAGCAGTTTGTTCCGGTTAATAACCAGGAGGCTTAACTTGAAATAAGTTGGACTGAAAGCAAGTGTAAACCAGATGCAGAGAGACCAGAGCTGCAATCTGTTGAAGAAGTGTTTGAGGTTTCTTGTACACATTTGTCTTCAAAACAAATAATAATGTATTGAGAGTACATATCAAATCCATGGTGTTTTGTCCTTCCACTGTGAGAGCACAATGATGTGCTGCTGAGAACAGAGAAAAGCCTTGCTTTGAACAGCATGTGTGGGAGCAAATGAAGGTAGTTGGATTGCACCATTGTAACTCTGGAATGGGCTTCTCTAGTGGCTGTTTTGAGGTTGACAGGTGAGCACAGACTTGTTTGTTTGGTTTTGGTTTTGTTTCTTTTTTTTTTAACTCAATGGACAATAATGAAAGTTCTTATCAAGACTATCTTGGGTTTTGCAAGACTGTTTCTGATTCTTATAGCGTATGTCAACTGATAAACTCAGAGGAGGGACGTAGATTTATACCTTAGTTTCTATGGGTCTGCAAAAGTAATAGATCACAATGAAGTCAAATTATTTCCCTCCTTTTCTTTTTTTTTTTTTTTTCTCCAAGATGTTGTCTGCTTGTTTTCATGCCCAGAAGGTTCACATCCACCCAATTCTCTGGTGATGTCCTAAAAGTAATTGGCATGATTCAAGGACCAAGAATAAAAGTTTATTGAGAGGAAGAGGTGAAATTATCTACACTGTTAAGTCTTGCTTGTGTTACAATTTCCATGTTAGGGATCATCAGACACAGGTCCTAAAAGAACCCAAAACATGGGGCCTTGCTAATGACAAATCCTGCGCTTAGTGAAACTGGCACATTAGTGTTTCTATAAACTAAAACTGTGGATTGGTCTGTGACGCAAGGCTGGGTACTATCTGGATTTGACAGAGGTTATGGAGCCTAGGATCATCTGTTCAGGCAGATGTTAGCAACAGTGTGTAGGCCCAGAAGCTAGATGGTGTTGACAGCTGACTTGGAGTTGCATCTAACAGCAGCATTTTTCTAAATATTGGATCAGCACCAGAAAGAGAACCCCAGCTCTGGTTGTCTTAGCAGCACATATGACCAGTGCTTAGCTCTGTGTATTTTTGCCGTTACCTTACAAGTTCACTGGTGCTGCTGTTCTTTGTCAGAAAGTTTAATACATCCCAGAGCACCCCATCAGTGCCTGGGTACTGGAGGCCGTGTGTTCACTTTGCAGTGTTTATTTCTCTGAAGCTGAGTGCGTGACAGCCATAAGAAAGAGTCTGCACTAAAATCAGGTTTGTTTTATTTTTCTCTGACATAATTCTTTCTCATGTCTTATTTAACGGAGTCTAAAAGCTCCTCTCACTGGAAGATAGTTAGGAGGCATGGGGGCACATCTGTCTTTCCATAAACCTCAGTTATGACAGAACTTCACAGGATAGCTGGCACAGTTAGGCCAAGGAGCCTACACAACTCTACCTTCCAGAAAGCTTCATGTAAGCAATAGCAGCAGATGCTTTAAGACCAGCATTTTATTTTCCACCACCTCTTCTTCACTGAGAGTAATGTTGTAGCTACTTGTCTTGCTAAACCAACCGCAGTTTGCCCTGGGGGTATCTAGCCAGCATAGAGCATCCCTGGTCTCCATGGATTCTGATAGCTCAAATCTTGTGACAGCACACAAGGATTTATTGCCACCAACAGATTCAGGCATTTTGTTTAATCATCAAGATTTTTTACTATACAGATGAGAATGGCCAGAATTACTTGGCTGCAAAAGATCATCTGTCTGCCAATTATATGGATGAACTACAGATACTAACAGGCCTGCAAAAACAGTGGTTAAGCAGAGCTTGCTTTCTTCCAGATCATTAAGCCATTTAAAGTTGCAGTATTATCCACTTCACATCAGATATGTAATGACCTGGCCATCTCTGATTGTAAACCTTCACTGAAACAAAAAACAACCATAACTTCATCACCCTTCAGGCTACTATATTTGTTTAACAGAAGCAACATAAATCTAGGCAAAGGAGCTTTAGGAGTGCTGTGGGAAAACAACTTATATAGTAAGGCCACCTTCTACTGTATTCTTGGGCGAAGCAGTGGCTCAAGAAATAGGTATCAAGCAGAAGCAATTGACTGTTCCTTAGATCCTGAGAAGTCCCAGCTGCTCCAGATGAGGCCA
>JAAGNO010028356.1:27862-69496 GCA_033439905.1 Ceryle rudis | reverse complement strand
CAAGAAATAGGTATCAAGCAGAAGCAATTGACTGTTCCTTAGATCCTGAGAAGTCCCAGCTGCTCCAGATGAGGCCATGAGTAGGAGTGTGACCCTTTCACTCACATAGTGGCTTTTTCCCTGCTCCCTGTGCAGCACAGAGTGGATGCAGAGACATTCCTGTCTCTGCTAGGAAGTGAAGGAGGCACAGCATTTTGTATGGTGGGGAAGACCTTTTCTGCAGAGTATGTGTAAGGACTAGTGAATGTTATATGCTGTGGATGTGGTGCTTTTCAGAAAGTTTAATGGATCGCAGATACTGCAGTGGTCCTGAAGATTTGTTTCCTGAAATTATATTGTCCCCACTTTGTCCACCCACTCTTTGGGAAGAAAACCAAAGGTTTTTAATATTGTTGAGAAGCTGCCCACGGACATAGGAATTTAAATCTGTTAGTGGGACTTGCCAATTCCAATAGGGATGGCCTTGCTTGAAGAGGTGTAGTAATTCTGTGTGGCCCATTTGATGAAATTGTTACTCTCTTTTCCTTTGATCTAGCCAGCCGGTACACTCTAAGCAGTTAAACAACCAAGCTCATTCACTCAGTAGCCTTTGCTGCAGTTGTGCTTCACAGTTGTTTGGAAATAATTTTGTGGGTGAGTTCATGTTTAACGTAGGCTTGAGAGCAGAAGAAAAAATGCAAGTGACCTGCAGTTGAGACTGAACTGGGACAAGATCTGCATCCAGGGAAAGGTCTCTGATACTGATATCTGTAACACAGACATAAAGACTATGCAGTGTCCTGAACTAATGGGGGAGGTTGTGCTCTCCTTCAGTACAGTGACTCAGATTAGTGCTATACATATAAACCACTAGGGAAGTATAAAGAAATATTCAGTCATACTTCCTAGTTTTGCACTAAAGAGGTCATTTCAATAGGGAAGAATAAGGGAAGGTGCAGCCCACGCTGCCTCTGATTACAAGTAAATTAAGAGGCAGCTGGGAGGTTAGTGCAGTCCATTGGAGGAAATGGAGATATCAGGAACTGAGTGGATGCAGGGAATTTTTGAAGTGAAATGTTTCTTCTTCACTCCCTCCATGCTTCCCTTCTCTCCCCAGGGTCAGTTCTACTGACATATTTTTCCAACAGAAAATCTAAAGTTCAAGAAAACGTTTTCCAGCAGTAGAATACTGAATAGCTATAACAGTGGTCCTGGTAACACTGCTGCTTGACCCAAAAGCTCGAGTCAGAGCTGGTCACTGTGAAATTTTTGGCTGAAGTTCAGCTTTTCTTTTCTAAAAGGGAAGCATGTCATTGTTCAGGAGGCAATGGTGAAGGCACCTGCCCTGGCTTTTTATATTCAGTCCGGCACCCATGGAAAGCATTGCCTGATCTAGCCTCATGGTGACTGAGAGAAATAATATAGAGGGGCATTTTTAAATACAGAATGTGATGTCTCATATGTTTCAAACTGCTATTTTTCTCGTACAACAGAAATACTCTGTAGGGACAAGTAAGCCATATAATTTTTAATGAAGATTAATCAATGCCCTTTTCTCTTACTCACTGAGACATTCTTCACCTTCAGAAGCACCATACAGTTGCAATCTGCTCCTTGAGTTCATCCTACAGTTGGTTCAGGACAAGTCCCCAAACCTGCAGTACATCATTGTTTCTGGCAGTGTGTGGGTAAACATCTTCTGTGAAACTAAAGCATGAAGTTGAAGGAAGTGCTCCGTGGGGTTTTTTTGCTGGGGGAACCAGAGTGCTCTTTAATCTTCAATTTCCTAAATGCAGAAGTGGTCAAATGTGACCCAATTTTATTGTAATCTGGAAGATTTGAGACTGTGTGCTAAGTCTGATGTCCAAAACCAAAGTGAGAGGGATGTGATGCAAACTGAATCTTCTTGGGCTTAAGTATCAGTGAAGTTATGACAGCTGAACTGGAGATCCTAGATCAGAGGGTGTCAGATGGGAATGTAGCTCTTTTCTGAAACTGCCTTCATGATATCTATAGTTTGACCTCTGGGAGAGTACTTGGCTAAGGTGTTCGCAGTGTCTGTGAACATAGAACAACACCAGGAAGGCCAAGTAGGCCTGGCCTAAATGTCAACAGGGTGTTGTTAGTGTGATTGTTTCTTTTTCAATCACCGGGACAGGTAGTCTGCATGGTTTAGCCTCACAGTGTGGTGTTGCTATGGCTGAGCTGTATATGAGGTCTGGAAAAAAAAGGTATTGTTTTGAGTGAGAGGGCAAGACACAGTTTAGGCCTAGATCTACTAAGCCAGTAGTTGCTTCTATTGCCACTAGTTATGTTTACAGCTGCCTAGGCAGTGAGCAACCACTCAAGACTTAACAGAGGTTGCAGAGGTCAGAAGCTGTTGGGAAAGCTCTGAGGCTGTCCTGGGCAGTGGTGTGAGACCCAGGCATGCACACACTCACGCAAGCACACTGGCTAGCATCCTACAGTGTTTCCCAAAGGGCTGTGCAAAAAATAACTTGAAAGAGGAAACAATGTTGTTGAGAATATTTTAAGAATGCAAAATAAATTCTGATCCAAGGAAAGGTATTACTTTGGAAGGAAGCCAGAAGGCAAATACGGCCATGACCTGCAATGACCATAGCTTCTTTCTCTGATCCTCATTGGCTTCTAGCCTCCTCAGGGAGCACAGTGTTGATTAAAGAGAAGGCCAGCAGCTTCTGTTCTTATTTATCTCTACAGTGAGAAGATCAGACTGTCAGGGTACTGGGCTTGAACTGTACATTGTCTGGGTGAATAGAGAGCCTGGCAAAAAAATCCCATCCTGCACTTACAGACTTCCATGTGAAAGGGAGGAGGAGGAATGCTGCAGAAAAATGTGCTCACTGAATGTCTTTTCTTCAAATATAAATTTTGTCTTTTCTTCAAATATAAATTCACTATACTTTTTAAAGGATATGGTTATTCTAGTAAAGAAGAACCATTTTTATTAGATTATGCCAAAGCAATTGTTTTTAAGATTCACAAAAAGGGGGGGGACACATTGCAGGATCCATTCAGTAACTTTTCCAATGACTACATCAGTCTGTAAATATTAGGTAACCATCTTCCATCTGCTCATGCTACTGGAGTTGAACCAACAATGTGTCCTTGCAAACAGAGTGATGTACCATTCTCTGTTGTCAATGGCATTCTCCCTCTTGATTTAACAAGTCTTAGAAGAATGGGGGGGGGGGGAAGACAAGAAACATCCTAATGAAAATATTCAAATCGATGAAAAACTGCAGCACTGTGGTATACTCATCCCAGACACTGGAACTGCTTGCAGAGACTCCATCTGAGGTCATAAGCAGTGTTTTCTGAGAGTAGTGGTTTTCCAAGTATGATGCTGCATATTCTTGCTGCCTTCAGTGGTGCCCACTAGTGCGTTCTTCATCTTCCAAGGCTTTTTGATTTGACTCTGTAATGCTTCATCACTGGAAGTGGTGGAGATGACTTTTCAGAAAACCTGAATTTAGGTTTGTTTAGCTCAACTATGATTAGCCTTTGCAAATCCAGACAGGTTGCAGCAGCAGGACAGGTCTCTACCTAGTGGATGGAGGTGGGCTGCTGTAGTTAGAAAGGCTGGTAGAAATACTTCTAATGAGTATGAAATAGTTATTTTGATAAGACACCTTTAGAAAAATAATCCCAACATGAGCAGTTTCACCTCAATAACAGCACAGGTGGGTCAGGCAGAGTGTTTTGTTATCTGTGTTCTGGGAGTGAATGACTTTTCAGAGCCCTGACAAAGAGTGCACACACAATTTTATTGGAACTAATTAGCCACAAATGGAGGAGTGTGTTCAGAATGATGTATTCCTCTCTCTGAGCCCAAAGAGCTGCCCTTGTTTCACATCTGTGTCTGATTATGCCTCTTGAACTTTAAGGCAGCTGTCTTACAGGTTCATTTTCTGTAGGAACTCAGGAAATTACTTGGGAAAGCCACTGACACTACCTACCATTTACTGCCGGATCTCTTTCACTCTTCATGTGAAGAAGCCTATTACTGGGAACTGTTGGCACGCAGCATGGCCAATGGCAGCATAGCAATTAGAGTGGAATTTATAAAGAATGATTGCAACACTCCCTAAATGTTACCAACTGATGTGTATACTCATAGTTTCTGGAGCAGTCCCCAGAGACTACGGCCCTTCCCTCTCACAGACAAATAGTAAGAAATTCAACAAATTACACTGAGATCACAATGGGATTGATTAGGTGTAAGGAAGATAATATATGAAGGAGGATGTAAAATGATACTTGCACTATGGTTTAGCAAATGACCTGATTGTTATAATCATTGACTCAAAATGTTGGCATTGGTTTTTGCTGCATAGCGCAGCCTTCAAAGTGCTGCAAAAATGACTGTTTCACTATTTATTCCATTTTAATTTAGAAAAAGATAAGTGACTTGGAACAACTGAAACTCATTCCTCATCTGGTTATTTTCCTGATAAAAATTAATTGAAGGACAAAAGGTGATTTCTTAAGTGCCTTGCCAACAACTATACAGTAATTACTTCCAAAGGGCAAGCAGCCCACCAGTGTCAGCTTGAATGAGAATTTGGGGCTTCTGATGTTGTTGGTTGACTCCTCCTTCAATTCTCAACAAACTGCTTTGTACTGTAATCAGATCTCAACATTAAGCAGGAGTCGATGCCAGAACATGGATAGGAAGCAGGCAAGAACAGGTGTTTCAGGAAATTATGTTGGTCTATTGAGATAATGTATTTATTAAATCAATGTCCCAGCAAAGTTCTACAGTCACTGTGCTACTGGAGTTGCTTTGTTGGTGATGTAAATGCCAAAGACCTGCTTTTCTGGTAAAAGGAAACTGTTGGGGTTTTTTTTGTTTGTTTGTTTGGTTTTTTTTGTTTTAAAGCACAGCCCTTCTTGCTGAGACATCCTTCCCAATTAAGCTTTGGTAACTTGTCTTGTGAGTTTTCCTCTTGATTTCTTCACTCTGTAGCTATGATAATGCTCTTTAATTAAGAAGAAAAGATCAGAGGATGGAATATGTTTATGGGAAACACTGACTGAATGTAAATCCGTAGGAATTAAGGAGTGGTGAGAATCCGTAGAGCCACCGCTGAGTCTGCACTGGCCACAGACTGGCCACACACAAGGGTGGTGTCCATTGTATAAAGTATAGCTGTGTGTAGTCATGTGTGTTTGTGCTGGCATGTAAGTAGTAGGTCTTCTGAGTACTGTTATCTAGAAAGTAGGAACATGTGTTCCACAAGATAGCCAGAAGCATTAATGTTTTTTGAATTGTGTTTCTGTTGTTCTTTCATCATGTAAAAACTCAGTGTTAAGTGAAAGGAAGTGACGAGAATATAAAGAAGAGAAAAGTCTCATATGAAAAAATGTGACTCTAAAAGTAAGATCCTCACAAGCAAGTTCATGGAATCACCATCAGTATAAGGAATAGAGACAAAGTGGGGAGTGGGGAAGAATCTTCTTGGCAGGAAGGGGTAAGGAAAAGTATAAAAACTATATTCCAGCATAAACTGAAGAATCAGTTAAACACCACAATTTTTCTAGAAAGTCACACAGATATTATTTGTTCCTATTCAGGATATAAATAATTCAGGGGTTTTATGTCTTAAATTTCCTTCCTCAGATACATTGCACTGGTTGTCCCTTTTCTCAAATTAATAGTAGAAGTAGCCTTTGATATTGCTCTCAAAATAGGTCAGGAATTTTTTTGTATTTGATGGGCAAGGGTGTACTGATAGAGGTTTCAAAAGCTAAAAGAGGAGGATCTGGGGTAGTGCAAATAGATGAAAATTTTAATCCAGTTCTGAGTGATGGGTATTTGTCTGTAAAAACCTGGGAGGATGATGAAAATAAGTATGCAATTTGCTCCATGAAAATGTAAAGCTAGTGCTTCAGTCCTGGGGTCTGGCCCTATGCCTGCTAACCTTTCTGCTGACTTCAGAGAGCATGGGATGTCTTTGACAAACACCTGTCTGGAAGGAAGCACCTGAGAAGAAAACAAAGTAACTCAAAAGCTTTATGTAATGTTGACTGAAAGATGGCATTCAGCTCATGGATCTCACCTATGAGTAACTGTGGGCCAGCACATCCCATGGTGCTGAAGGAACTCAGTGCACTGTCAGGCACCAAGCACTCTCATGCAGTCCATTCTGCATGAGTTGGGGCTGGTTTAAGCCTCCAGCTTAAGAGTCTATCTGAAGAACTTAATTTCATACTGCAATGTGTGATGTTTAGCTGTAGAGGTTCATATACTTGTTAAGATGGGTTATGTTTTCCTGTCTCTTTCTATCTCTTTGACTTTCATCTCCTTTCAGTAGATTTCAGTGTATATCTCTATGCTAATGTTAGTGCAGACTTGGGCTAGAGAAAGGCAAGTTAGAGCTCCAACCCTGAAGGGCAGAAGAGAGCTGATATTTGCATGGCTGGCTCTCAAATTCCCTTTAGCATGATCAGAACTGAAGAGGGACTAGGAGGCACCTCTGCAAAGGAGGAAGGTGAAGGTTTCAAGGCTAGAAAAGGCAGAAAAGATGAGAAAGGTAAGTCCTATGAACTGTCAGGTGACTTGTCTTATCAGAAGGTGTATAGAATAGAGGAAGGCAAGCCCAAGTGCCCAGAGAAGAGGTCCAGAAGAAAACAGTGTTGCTACCTGGGTGTAACAGGTGCTAAAAGCAATAATGGCTCAACTGTTTGGATTCAGTGTGTTTAAATCCTCCTCTTACTTCCTTAGTGCTGCTGGAAACAAGATACAAGAATAGTTCCTCCTGCCCTACCTGTATGAAGGCTTATATACTTGCAGGTTGGCTATGTGTATGGCTGTGGTCAGCTTTTACAGAGACAGGGGACTCCCATCTTCCTAGCTCACTGTGACTGGAAGTGGTGAGCCCTACTGGGGTGTAATTAAAGGGAGAAATGTCTGCAAAAGAGAAGAATTCATGGATCCAGTAATAGTTGTCAGGCTTTTAGAGCATTCCAAAAATTTCCTGGAAGCTAGAGAAGTACAATCAACCAAGCCTGAGCACTGGATAAATGCACTGCAGTGTTTGGTTTGCTGGTGGGTTTTTGTTGTTGTTGTTATTTTGCGGGTTTTTGTTTGTTCTGTTTTTTGTTTTGTTTGTTTGTGTTTGTTTGGTTGGGGTTTTTTTCCTTTAATTTAGAAGTTATTTGTTGGAGGGACAGACTAAATTAAATCAAATTGCCAAAAGACCACAAGGGAGCTCCAAGAGGTCTTTTTTAAACTGAGTAAATAAACCTTAGCTCCCATTGGATGAGTGACTTTGGAGTCTTTAGTCTTTGTTGCTGTTTATTTTTCATAGCTGTCACTCTCTGTAACTCTAATTATTGGTTTTGTTAGTGGAGTCATGAAGTGTCTCAGAGGCTGATGCTTGGGAACCTTAAGTTGACTGGCTGACTCGTGACAAGTGCATATCACTCGAGTCTCCACAAACTCCTCTGCAGGATTTGAAACAGCTTTGACAATTATTTGGCCAGCTGAAAAAGAGACAGTACCAAAATTAATAAAATGTGTTCCAGTAAAGCAATTTCCTTTGCCTTTCCATGTCCTACTTCCCTACTTTATTTCACCTTTTGTCCCCACAGAAGTTAATTTTAAAATTAAAGAATGTATGCTACATGATACAGCTTTGGGTTTTGAAGTGAGCTTAGAGCTGAAATGAGAGAGGCAGTGGGAATTCAGTTTGTCCTCAGCACTTGCCAAGTATGTAACAAGCACGTAGATGCTGCAGAGTCACCAAGGTGAGCTGAAAAGGAAGTGTGATAACACAGATGGAGGGAAGGTTGCTGAGTTGACTTGGATCCACCAGCTAAGAATTATGTGAGTTGCCCATCCTCTGCAGGCTTTGCACCTTGCATTGCATTGCAGGGCTAGACAGTTGATGATGCTTTTTCATAGTTTTTTAAGCTCCATGCAAAAAATGTATTTCAGATTACTTCAGAGTTCACCTTGAGGAAATAATCTTATCTAAAAACACCTTTTACTTACCCTTGCAGACTTGCTGCTGCTTATGGGGAAGTGGCAGAGGGGTGCAGGGAGAGCAGCAATGAAGTAGAGTTGCAAGGGATCTTCTTGGGCTGATGTCCTGCATTCCTTACTAAATTCCAGGTACCCAGTACAGATGAAGGGCGGGGTGGTGCTCACTTCACATGTGGGGATTCAGCAAAACTCCCTTGACTGCACTGGATGATCATGACAAAGAGTAAGGGGGTTTGCAACTCAGATGGTCACTGGATTATAATTTAAAAGTGACCTTGATGTTGATTCCAGTAATTGGTGTGGACATGCTGTTGGACTTAGGAGCTCAGCCTTTATTTTTAGCTGTGTTAGAGGCTGGTACGTAAGTGCCTATGTGTTGATTTTTGCAAATGGTAATGAGTCCTCCGGTCTTACAGTTTGCTGTCTGTGTTGATGCCGTGCTGCTAAATTTAGGATGTTCCTACTAGCCCAGAACTTAGTACTAGTGTAACAAGCATTTAATTATCACATGGCACTGCTATGACTTCAAGCAGGCAGAGCCAGAGATGTAAATCTGAATGAGTGTCTCAGTCACAGGCAGAGGGTTATTGGCCTCAAATAGACGTCAGATTTTGGTCCTGGATATCCCTGCATATATCAGTATGATACATCAAATGCTTTTGAAAACTCAGTGTACTGATGTGTCCAGATGCAAACGAAGTCTTGACTGTCTGTACCTCAACTCTTAGCCACAACATGAAGATGTTTGCTAGACTTGGTCCATCATGCTGGAATTGGTTGTGTTGTCCTGGCTGTTTATCCAGGCACAGCTGTTGTCTGCCACCTGAGGAAGTATGTCCTCACATTAGAGAGCCAATTAGTATGGTGTCCTGTGTAACTGTAACCTGTTATTTTTGTGCTTCACTGCAAACTTAGCCACTGGCTTCAGCAAATTATGACCTGTTGCTGGTACAGGACAGTCTGGCAAAGAGCTCTGTACTGGGGACATCTAGAGTTCCAACAGCTAGCATCTGCACGCAGTTTACAGTCCAAAGCATCTAGTGTCAGGTCAAGCTGGATCCCACATTTGCTTCTGCTCCCCCAGCTGTATGAAGTCGTCTTGTTTGTTATTTTTCAACACTACCAAAGCATTTAGGGATTCTTAAGGAATTGGGGGGTGGTGGACCAACAGAATTCTGGATATCTACAAAGAACTTTTAGCTGAGATTACTTACTTTGCTTACATATGGGTTGAAAATGCATAGCCCTAGGCAAACTGTGATGAAGAGCAGTCTGGACAAACAACTAATGCTGCTAATATTGACCCAGAGCTCCATTTAACTTTGTAGCCCCCTTTAAAGGAAGCAATCAAAAGAAAATGCTATGAGATCCTGAAGGCTGCTTGTTTGTTTTTTCACATGCTGCTCAGCCTGGGAGGTGAAAATACCCATCAGTTTGATTTCCTCTTTCTCAGGCATTAGTCAGTTGTTGATGCTTTTGCATTTTCAGTGCTTCCAGGCAATGTAAAAATACACCTTCAAAATGTAATGAAAAACATTCTGGTTGAATAAAGTTTTGGATGCTTTGTAATGATTTGTTGGTGTATTTTTTGTTTGTTTGTTTTTTTCTTGTTGTTGTTTGGGGGGGGGGGGCTGTTGTTTTTGTTTTTGTTTTTTTTTTCAGATCACATTGCTAAGCCTTGTTTAAGTTGTTTTTTTTAGTAACCACATTATTCCTAAATGTGATTGTCACTCATCACCTCTGGTGACGCACAAATTGCCTAGCAGGTAATTTTGCAGTCTGAAATCTACAAAGTGGATTTTGCAAAGTTTTGCGGCATGGTGATGCTTTCTAGACAATGCTATATAAATGCCATTTCCAAGTGAGACTGCTCTTATTATTCCCAGATGTTCCAGTTCTTTAGTTGCCTAAATATAGTTGTTGGTGAGGAGTTGTAGGCTTTCAGGGCAGAAGGTCAGCTTGAAAGGGACTTAGAGTTGTAAAGTAAGCAATTTCTGGATTTTGAACCTTATCAGCTCTCACTTTGACTGTGATGGGAAAGCCTTTAAGCTGCTTTTGTCAAGCTTGGAAGATAAAACTGGCATTTCTGGGCTCTATCTCATAGGAAAAAATTCTGAGGTCTAAGTCAGTTTGGGTCACAAGTTTCATTAGCGTAAATTTGCCCCGCTGTATTGATATCATTAGAGCTAATGTGATTTGCTCTGAAGAGGTCCTGGCAGCATCAGTAGAAGTATTTTCAGTTTAAATGGGAAATGTCAGAAATACAGCTACCTTCCCACCTAGTCATGCGGGAAAGAGCAAGTGAAGACATAATGCCTTCTTTGGAGTCATAGCATCCACATCCTTCCTTTGAAGAAGCAAACTTAGGCTGCTATGGAAAACTTGGAATTTCAGCGAGTCTAAGGGAAAGCTGCACCCAGTTTGATGAGCTGCAGCTTGATCTCGTGTCACACTTCAGTATTTATGTACTGAAGGCTCTTTGTTTAATGGAAAATATTGTCTTTCCCATCATGACTGTCATGTAGCCATCTGTGTTAGCTAGGCTTGCACCTTTTATGTATCATAAAAAATGTGCATGTTGTAGTTTGATATGCTGGAGCATAATAACAAGGTATGTGCAGTGAACAGCACTGTAGGAAAAACGGGTTGTGATCTTGTCATTAAAGAAGGCAATGAATGTGTGGAAAAGCCCAACTCTTGGCCAAAGACCTTATTCTGATTCCTACATTAAAAGAGCACTGACTCTGTCATTCATGTGCACCTCATTAAATATGAACCTGTGCTTTAATTTTACACTTTCTTGTCTCATCCCCTTTTCAGGATCATTCTTCCTTTCTCATTTGTAGTAGGGCATTCTTTAGTTTACTTTAAAATCCTGCAGAACTGTAACTGGACCCCTCCCAACCTGACCCTTCCTCTTGCATCTCCCTGTGAAACAAGGCAACTTTTCACCTGTAAACCAGAGGCGTAGCCAGGAGCATCTGGCAGAATCACTTTCTTTTCAGTCAAAAGGTTAGGACAAACACTGGGTTTTCTACAGAAAGATCTGACTTCTGTCCAGAAAAAGAATTCTGAAAAAATTTTCAACCAGTCCTAGTTTTTCTTCATCAGGATTTTATTTTCTCCTCCACTGTTTCTCTTTCTATAGCCTTTTGAGCAAAATAAGATCCCTATAAGTATTTGAATACTAGATGAACTTCCCAACCTATGGTATTTAGGTGGCTTAAAATTAAGGTGAAATAAGTTTGCCAGTGCCCTATTTTTGACAACTCTGGCCTAGACACTTCCTTTACAGGTCAGTAAAAGCCTTGTTATATGTTTGTAGAGTCAGCAGAAAAAGCTGGATTTCCTCACAGCCTGAACCAGTGTAATCCTGAAGCTTTCTGAAGTCACTGAGATAAAGACCAGGCCCTGAGAGAGAGTACAAAAAATACACTAAATGCACAGCTCTGGTCCCTAGATACAACAAAATTTTTTGAAGCAAGTGGCCGAGGGGAAAAAATAGAATTCTTTGTCTCCATCCAGACCACACCAGACAGCTCAGCGTTGCTCTTGGCTGTCAATGCTGCTGTCAAGGATGAATTCTGGTGTGTTCCCATCACATCAGAACATGCAACACCCATGCTCAAAGCCCAGCCAGTTAGGTCATCTTTGGAACATGCCAGGCTAGTGAATGAGGAAAGGCACTAGGGCTTTTTTTCCACAACAGAGTGAAAGGTTCCTTCAGCCCTTCTGCCTGTTAGGGTGTCTAAAGGTATGTATATATGCAAATATTTTTAGGTCGCTTACTTCCTTATAGCTGGTATCTAAGGACCACAGATTTGATCACAGTGAGGGATATGCCTGTAATACTTACAGGGTATTGTGTAGTTTTCAGTCTTTTTCTCTTTATCTTGCTTGAACAGTCTCATCTGGTTTCACCATGTTTCTTCTTCCAGCCTGGACTTTTTCTCATTTGCAGGGTATTGTTGCTGAGGGGAGCTGGAAAACAATCAAGTAGTATAATATAACCCAAGCCTTGGAAATGCATGTAGTCTGTTTTAAACTGACTTACTCCCTCAGAGAAGAGTGGTGCCTAGTCAGTAAAACAGTTTCTAGGGTACACAAGATGAAAAGAATTTCTCTATGAGAAGATTTCTGGTAATTTAATTACTAGTAACTACCATCAAGTGCTGCTAGCGGAAATGATTGCAGTTTTCAGCTAACTTACTGTGAAGACTGAATGGGGCATAAGGGTAAATTTAATATATTCTGCCTTAGTGATTAGCATTTGTGTTCAACTTTGCAGCCTTTAATGGGAGCTCTGTGGCTGCATGCTCTGTGGTAGCACTGGTTTCCATGACAACTGCTGTGTCCACTATTTCTCACACATGCTTTATGACTTACTGTACCGCACGTGTTGTTTAGTTTCACAGCCCGTGCTACAGTTTTCAGGAAAACTGTGACTCTTTAACATCTACATTGCAAGGAGCAGTCTCCTGCCATGAGGAATGAGAGAACAATGAGCAGTCCACATAGGAAAGGTGGGGAAAGCACTCTGGTATGGTAAAAATCCCCGTTTGTCACTTCAGAATACAGCTGGCAGGAATGACAGGCTTGGGAAAATCTGTGAGGCCTTGGCTCAAAAGGGTTGATTGTCAGTGATGGTTTTCTGTTGCTTTGTGTACTCCCCAGTGCTAGATTTTCAATCTCCATCACGTTCTCCAAACCTCTTGTAAAGGGCTGCCTGAGGGCTCTCTCTCATGTGCATGCCTGCTTTGTTCCCATGCCCTGTCCATCCTGTATGAAAAGCTCCTCACTCATGCCAGAAAGACATTTCTAAAAATACCAAGGGAGAACTGTGCCAGGCCAGGAACTTCTATGCATGCCTGTGCTGGGTCAGTCTTGCTACCCTGGCTGAGTTCTCGCCATGTCTGTGCTGGGGAAACCTCTTCTGGCAGCAGGAAGGTGCCCAGCCTTGTTCCTTTCCTCCCCAGCACATGGGCAACTTGGGAGAAACAGCACATACAGCTTCTTTTGGGGGGTTCCAAAAGAACTGAGAGCCTCCCACTGTGAACCCATGGCAGATGGGGTGGGTGGGACCATGTGGCTGCATCTCTGACTGAGGCTTCCTTGGAGAAAGCATCTGCGCAGGGCATAGGCTATTCTGCCTCAACACAGCTGAGAGCCTTGCTAAGTTGCTCTTGGTGAAGGATGTGCCAGAGGACAGAGGTCAATGAGAATTTGCCTGCATAGAATCTGAGGAAAGTAAAAAGCCAAGCCTGCAATCACACCCAGAGTGGGTGTACGTGCTCTGCCTGAAATAGAGCAGCCAGAATTGGAAACGGTCCTTTGGCCAAGTCCCTCAGAAAGGAGTTTTCCGAGTGACATGGTGTGCTTGCTGTGAGGCAGCGGTGGCCCTTGCTGGGTCAGAAGAGAAAGCCTGCTGCTGCCTGCTGCCTCCTTCTGAGTAACGCCCGGCAATTAATGCTGCAGCAGGAAATAGGTGGGAGAGTAACAAAGGGTTTGTTGCCGAGCAGATTGTGTGGCCTCGTCAAAAAGAGCTGTAATTCCCACCCAGTCTGATTATTTCTGCCTTGGACTAGCCCTGTTACTTGCTTCCCCATTCAAATAAAGTTAACACCTTCAAAAATTCGGAACTTGCTAGAGACTTGGAGTCTGCTGGAGACAGTGTTTTCCAGCTCCCCTGGGGGTGTATGTACAGTGTTAGGAGTTGGCAAAGTTCAAGGTTGCAAGGGATCCTGTGCTTTAGACTGAGAGGAGAATAGAAAGACAGCTGATGGAGAGCAGCATCCCAGCCTGGGATGGGCTCATTTGTCATCTGCCACATACCT
This sequence comes from Ceryle rudis, assembly GCA_033439905.1. NCBI lineage: Eukaryota > Metazoa > Chordata > Aves > Coraciiformes > Cerylidae > Ceryle > Ceryle rudis. The sequence continues at coordinate 55,672 of JAAGNO010028356.1, read as the reverse complement.
GTTAGATCTTGCAGTCCCTGGGAGAGACTTTGCTAAAAAATGAAAACCTTTCTGGTGTCTGAAGATCAGTGGAGCCTGATGCAGGAAATTTGGTATACCTGACTTACCTCAGATAATTTAAAGAAATAGAGAATGTGACATAAACCACTTTAAAACAAGAGCCAGTCAGGAACTGTTTCACAACCAAAACTGTGTCTGCTTCCCTGGTGCTGATGAAACCTTGATTTTGTGTTCCGCAGCTCCCATGCTGTCACATGTGCTTCTGGACCAGAGCCAGAGGAGAGATGCAAAGTCTGTGGCAGCTGTTTGCAGTTAAAACATGATTGTTGAATAGTCCTGCATCTTCCAGTGAGCCTTCCACCCCATCCTGGCCATCATTGCCCCGGGTACCCATTTGAAGCTTTTGTCCCAGGTTTGGAGAACCTGTGGGCAAAAAGGTCCTATAGGCACTGGATTTATGTAAATTGTGCTAAATCCTCTTGAAATGTGGGGTGTGTGCTGCCAGACAGCTTGTAACATGGACATTACATACTGGCATGATGAGGGGAGGCATAACACCCACCATGTCAGTGCTAGGACATGATGGTGGGAAGGGGGGGCATGTCACTGACAACACTGTTGAAAAAGCACAGGATTACCTGAAAACCTACCTGCACAAGATGCGCAGGCCTGGGAAGAGGAGATAAGGACAGACAGCTCAGAAAGGAGTGTGTTGCTTGGAAGCCTGTGGCTTTGGGGCAAAGCAGCATCATGAGGTGGAGTTTGGGAGAGAAGAGGAGTGAGACTGGGGGCACAGGGACTGCTCATGAGAATGTGTGCATGTGGGAAGGATGGAGGTGTAACTGCAGGGAAGTGTGGGTGCTGTCAGGCGGGTGGGGGCTGTCTGGAAGTGCTGTGCGAAGCAGGGTGGGCTGGTGCGTGGGAACAGAGCAGAGGCTGCTTGTGCATGTGGTGGGTTTCTGAGCAGGAGCAAAGTGGGATGAAGTGTTCACCAGAGCTGGGCTAAGGCCAGTCGGTAACTGGGTGGGAATGCAGGTGGGAAGGAATCTGTGAGCTGGAGGGGCTGCAGGTCTGTGATGAGCGCTTGTGGCAACAGCATGGGAGCAGGCTCATGGCCTCAGAGCCCTTCTCCTTGTTCTTAACTGTGTCTTATCCTCGGGACAGTTGAAAGTGTACATGTACATTGCAGTCACAAACTGTACATGGCAGACCCGCCTGGACAGGTGGGCCTATTCACTGTCTCAGCATTCAGACTGGGAACCCAAAATTGTGTGTGGCTACAGCTCCACCCCGATATAACTGTTTATTTTTGAAGGAGCTGGGAGATGCTGTGAGAGAGGTGGATAAAGTTTAGCTGGGATTATTTTTAATACCCTGTTTCTAGTGGGAAATTCAGAGTTCCATTTGATTAGAGCTGCTTTTTCCATCTCAAATGTGCCTGTTTACATTGCATGAAGTCCATGCCATTTTCTGTATCTCTCCATCCATTTCCACTCTCCCCTTCTGACTGCCCCTCAGAATGCTCAGGTTGGGGCCAGGACCCTGTGGTAGGTGATGCACTGTGCCTGGTCAGCGGGAGGATTCAGCCCTATGCCCCTCCATACTCTTCTGAGCTATCATAATGGCTTGTTCCTCATCTGCTACATAGGACAAAATCTGCCTTCTAGCAGTCAGTTCATCATCATATTTGGTGACAACACAAAGCTCTCCTGTTGAGCTATTTGAGTATGTCCCCTGGCTGAGATACTACTTTACACAAAGCTTGGGGAATTATGCTGTATTACTGTATTTATACTGGGCTGTAGCTTTGCTCTCAATCCTCTGCCAGGCTCCAGAGCAAGACAGTACATATGGAGTCAGCAAGCAGGCTGGGCTGAATGGTCGAGGACCTACACTCACCTCCTTGTTCTGCTACTAGCCTGAATGTGACTTCAGTCGACTCACTTTGGCTATACTTGGCCTTTGATTCCCCAACTGAAAAGTGAGGCTGACGATATTTCCCTGCTTCTTAGGGATGCTGAGGAGATGGAAATATTAATGTTGGTATTGCTTGCTATTACTTGCTGTTAAGGACAGACAAGTAACTAGTACTTGTGTGTTGGACAGCCAGATTTTCCCCTCACTCGCACCCCCACCTTCTGATACCACGTGGATGTCACTAAAGCCTGATATTTGTAAGCACTTGAGTGTGTGTGTCTGTGTGTGCATGTGTGTGATGCTACAGCGTCTTTCTTACTGGATTCAAAACAGATGTTGAGATGACAACTTGATCCTCTCCTGCTCTGGCTGAGCTGAGTGGGTGGAATCTGGGCTGTAGCTCACAATGGAGTGTTCGGCCAAGAATCTCCAGGCCTTTCTCTGACATTAACAGGACCCCCTGGAAGTTTGGGAAATGTTGTTATATCAGTGTGCAGCTGGAGAAGCCAAAGCACGTGAAACAAGAGTGGGCTTGCTCAGTGTGGAAGGCTAAGCTGGAGCATGCAGTCTGTAAGCCTCTCTTCCCTGTCCAGACCACTAGATGGAGACGTCCCTTCCAGATTTGTGAAAAATGCAGGTATTGATGAAAATATATTTCCCAGTGGTTTCTCAAGGACCTGCCAGTGAAAGTGCAGACATTCTCCCTGCCCTGGTTTCACAAGTCAGATCTGGACAGTGTTATGGGAAAGGGCTTGTTGGTTTAGTAACAGCAGCATTTAGAAGAACTGCTAATTTTAAGCTGTCTCCATTTACTGAGTACCCTCTCTCCCTTGGTGGGAAGTACAGCACAGCAGTTCAGAGGTCCCAAACGTATTGCCCTCTACTGCACAGGGGTGCTCTGCCAACTCTGCAAATCACAGGGACCCCCAGAGGTGACCACACTTAAAAGCACTTCATGTAGCTCTAACTTCTGTGGCACAGTAATGGTGGTACCCCTAAGGCCTGGAGCAGCTTATTTTCACCTGCCTCCACCCTTCATCTGGCATCTTGCTTCACTCTACTCACCACTGAGGATCATAAATATGGGCTAGTATCTGCCCAGATACTTAATTTTGCTTAGACAAGAATTGTTCAGTTATCGGGGGGGGAGAGGGTGGGGAAAGAAAGCAAGTATTGCTCCGTGACTTTAGCTGTGCCTGGCAACTATTGTACATTTGACTTTGCCTCTGCACTCTGGACTCGTTCTTCAGGTAGAATGATATTGATAACTTTGACTTCAATCCAGGTCTCCCTTCCCCCTTTACCCCCTTTTCCCCAAATACTGACAATGAGGTCAGGACAGACATAAACTCTGAATCAGTATCCACTCACACTTGGGTGTGTCTGTCCCTAATGTCCTGCAGAGTTTCAGGCTGAGATGCTTGGGGTTGCTCTGAGTCACTGATCACAGATCTGAGTCACAGATCTGAAGCTCTGATCCTTTGAGGAGCAAATGCTGGAGGTGTTCAGCCTCTTGAAGCCCAACAGTAAGCAGTGGCAAATGTGCAAATTCAGTCTATTCTTATGGAAGGTGTATCTTACCTGTGCTGCATCATGAATGTTAGAAACACAGAGGATGCTAGTTAGCTAACCCCCCCAGCTTCTGGCCTGTGGCATGCTGCTGTCCAGTTCTGGGAACTGCTAATCCCACAGAGGTGGAATTGTAGCAAGTGTATGGCTTCCAATACCTGATTCAGCCACACGCTACATCTTATTTCACAGAAAAAGGAAAATAAAATGTATTGCTCCAGAAGCTGAAATCCAAGGATCTGACAGGCTAGGTGAATCATTTATTAACTCTTTGCAGTACAGAAAATCGAGGACACATAGTTTTGCTCTCCTGCAGTTCTGATCTCAGCTAGTTCAGGGCACAGGCACTTGCCTATGACTGCATACACAGGGTCTCACCACCAGATTCAATACAGCCCACTCACTGGTACAGAAGTAACAAACTGTGACTAAATAAAGGAAGCAAGGGAGAGATTGAAAAGTTTGGAAAAGTGCTATTTTACAGAATACATGCATTCAGGAAAGTGTTGGATTTTCAGTTTAGTTTTGCTCTTAAAGCAGTGGGAGACTTCTCTAAAAGTGATGCCTGAGAGTTGAGAATAGGGATAAGGGGCTGTGCAGCCCATTTTCCCTGCCAGAGGTAAATGGATGTATACAAAATGTCCCACAGAGTTGAGTCACTAACAGCATGCGGCTTGCTTTCACTGACACCTGTTATCTGGAGATCCTTTAAAGTCATTGAAATATCTGTATGTGATGGAGACCCCAACATCAAATCTTACCTACCGGTTAATCTTTTTTTTTGCTATATTCTCATTAAGGGATGGATTTGCCAAAGAAGATATGGCTCAGGGGGATACAGGTCCGCCTTCCCCCCTAGCTCTCTGTACTGATTAATGCAATGCTCATACTGGAAGACCAGTCATATGTGGCATACCTTTCCAATGTCCAACTAAAAATAGAATGTACCCTCAAAATGTCTATACTTCTCCTTTCTTGGAAATGGCATGTAATTCACAGCCTTAAAATACCAGCTGGAAAGTTGTCAGGTTTTTTTTGTTTGGTTTTTTGGTTTTGTTGTTTTTTTTTTTTTCCTTTTGACAATGCCCATTGGCAAAAGTCCATCAAATAACAGATGAGGTGATGAATGCAGCTGGAGTTCAGCTCTAGGACTGAAGTTCCCCTGTGTTTGACTTTGGGTCCTAGGGGTGCATGTATTTTTGTAGAACAAGTAATATTCTACTGAAGGAGTAATATCTCCCCAGCTTCTGAGGGATCTCAAAGTACTTCGAAGCCTGGAAATAAAACAAAACAATTATGTTTAGGAATTACTTTCACCACTGTTGAAGTGTAGTCCCACCTCTGGGACACAGCAGGGCAGTCTATTTACTGCCGAAATTGTGCAGCAAAGCAGAACATGAAGGGAACTGAATCACCAGTAGGAATGTGGAAGGGGCTAGACAGCACTTCCCTAATTGTTATGTGGCCAGGATATCAGTGTTGGTGTCATGCTGCTCCCATGTGTCAAAAGATCACCGATAGCACAGGCACTTAAGGCTTTATGGGACAAAAGAAGGTACTTGAGGTGGCACAAGTCTCCGATGTTGAGCAGGATCCCATAGGTCTAAAGAGGAATGGGGTTTTGCTCTTGATTTATGTTAAGAGTTGGGGCACTTCAGCTTTTCAAGAACAGCGATTCAACAATCATTCAGGAAAACACAATTGCTGTTATATCACCCTCCTTGGATCCCTGCACATCCATATTGAACATTTCCAGAAATGGGGTCGCCTTGGAGACACAAAGAGATATGAACACACAGTGGACCTGCTGCAGAAAGGCCATAGATGTTTTTAATTCTCTTTTCTTATTTTCTTAATAGTACTTTCCAAAATACCATCAGATTCTGAGTTACTGTCAATCTTCTCAGATCTCCTTATATTGAACTCAAAATCCAGGGAGAAGATGTACTAGAACCTCAGAGTATGACAGAGTACTTCCCTAAAGTCCTATCTGTTAAGGAGGAATTAATCTCTACAGAAAAAAAAGGACTTTGTGACTGCGGCATTAGAAGTGAGGAAGGATCAGACCAACAGAAGAGAGGGACTGAAGCCTTAAGTTCAGTGCTCTGTTAATGGCCTCTTTGAGCAAGATCCTGCCTTTCACTGTGCCTTGTGTGTCCTCTCATCCAAAACATTACTGACTTTATTTCTAAAAAGTTTTGAGCTTGAGATATGATCTGAGTATTGTTATTCCTCCTCTGGTGGCACCAGAGTTTCAGAACAATCTCTTAATATAAACACCTATCTCATCAAGTTGAAAAGAAACTCCCTCACTGTTTTCCCACTGGGTAATAAACCATTACACTTCTTGGGTTTTAATGTAAAAATTAATGATTTCCTTCCTGTTCTGAAGAAGGTTCTACTTCCGGAATCTGGGAAATTCTTTTCTTAAACATTCCATGTAAATATAATTCTTTTAAAATATAATACGCACGGCTTAAGTCATCATAAGCACAATGGTTATTGTATATAAAAGAATTGGGGCAGTACTTTATAACTAGGTAAGTGCTATATTTAAGAAACTGAATAAATCACGTTCAAATTTGCTGATGTTAAAAATGTCAGGTGGCTCCAGGGAAGGTGAAGAGGGTGTGCTAAGGGCCATGAGTGACTGAGGAGCAGTCTTATACAAGTATTGCAATACAATATGGAATACATTTTATTAAAAAAACCCCAACATTGTTTCATTGTTTCCAGCACTTGCGATCCCAAAAACTTATATTGTCCTGATCTGTACTGCAGTCCCAAAAGCCCTTCAAAGATCCTTCACAGGAAGCAAACTTTTACTTATTGTTTGCAGTATTATGGAGGGCATTTGAAGTATGGGAAGGACATTGCTGGTAGAAGTTTCTCTGGAAGCTCCACCTGGCCGCCATGCTCACCACCTGTTTGGTGGGGAAAGCCCTTTTCTTTTGCAAGCCTGGGCACCTTAAGATGTCATCATGGCAAAGCCCCAGGGAGTGTCAAAGTTGTAGCATAATGTGTAATTCATGCTGAAAGAGATCACACTATGGGGGTCTGGTTCCAGCTTCGGAGTGAGCCAGGGCTGGGTTTCTCCCTCAGAAAGCAACCAGATCTAGCCCAGGAGAATGGTAATTAAGACCAAAAGTCAAATGTTTGTGTGAGGAGGGGAGAGTTTCATGAGAGTCCAGGGGCCCTTCAGCTCTGCCCCTTGTGGATGTGTGTGGTGCAGACATTCATTATGCAGACTAGCTCTGTGGCTCAAGTCAGTCTGAAACCTTGTGGCTTTGTTTCTGGAGAGCTATACAGTTGCTGATATTGGCCATGTTAGCTGAAGTTATTTCAGCATTGTCTATAAACAAAAGGATCCCAGGGGAACGAGACGATAAGTCCCAAAGGACTCACCACTTGTGTGACTTTGCAGTGGTATGGTACAGGAGGAGTCACTACTGGGGCTTCTAGGCTGCCTGCCAGAGCCTTCAAGGAGCTCAGTGGATCAGCAAACCTCAGATGAGTGTCTCCTTTAGTAACTGAAATGCTGTGGCGTGTCTTCTGGTGGTATGAATGACCTCTCTGTGAGAGTCCAAATCATACCACAGGCTTTGTTCTGCCTACGGAAGATACAGGCTTTGCTTGAAACTTTGTACTCATAGCCCTGGAACACACCAGTGTCTGAAAGGTACACTGGAAATAAGGTACTCAACCTTCTGTTCAGCTGGAACATCCCAGCTCAGTTATTTCTATGGACTTGAACTATGTTAAATAGTATTTGGTGCCAGAACTGTCTCTGTCCTCTTCTGTTCAGCGTCTCTCATTGTGTCTCATGGAGGTGTGCATGCATGCCATCCAGTGCATCTTAAAAGACTTGTCCTTACAGAGATGCTCTAGTTTTATTCCATTTCCAATCAGCCAGCTGCAAAAACAGTGTTTGGGATTGTGATCATAAAGCATCAGTGGAATTAAGTTGTTAGAAACACTCCATTCTTTAAATATAAAGCCCACACTCATCTTATGTGCAGTCGGCATCACTTCTTGAAAGGATGAACTTTGCCCCAAAATTATGAATAAGACTAGGGCATATGAAACTTTCAATTTGGACTGAGTCCAATGCAGGCTGTAACCAAGTCTGAAATACTTTTCTGTGTGAGTAACTCTTACTTACCCAGATTGCTCTGTTCACTTCAGTGGCGTTGCTAATGTGATTATGGGCTGCAAAATTGAGTGTCATGTATATGATCTGTAATTTGTGGACAGAGGCCCTTGGAAAATTTTCTTCTTATTTAACTTCAATTAAGTCTGGCAAGACCCTTTTGCTTCAGTAAGAAGACCAGGCCACAGGGGGAATTGGTGAAATAATCTTGGGCAATCCCTACCACACATCATTGTATGTTAGCACCACATGACTACATGCATCACTAATCTTTGTGTGGCAGGTTGGAGAGGGGCCTGGAAAAAACAATCCAGGATTTCAATTAAGAGGCACTTAGCGTGGGGAAAATAATAGGGCTTCAGCTTATGTAGTAATATACAGCAATTTTGTTTGAGTTAAGGCTGATAGATGCTTTATGACTTAGGATATCTAATTCTTTATCATTTCCAGACAATTAGCAGCTCTGCTGTAAATCTTAGCAGAACTGCTCAGAGAATCCTAGCAGGTGGTAACAAGAGAGGAGACCCTTCAGGCTGCAGCAGCAGCAGACATGTACAGAACAGCAACATCTCTCTCCTCTGCAGTTCACTCCTGCACAGCACCGGCATTATTTTTTTTACTGGAAGGTGCAAAACAAGTAGGTTGTCGCTGGCACTTGCCTTAGCCACCAGTTGCCCTCTGTGGTGGCACATTCAGGGTCTTGTCTGCTAATGCTTGCTTTTCTGCCAACTCAAGCACTACCGAGCTGTCTACTGGGAGACCACAGCCTCTGAGCAAAGCTGAAGAGCTTAAGGTTGTTGAGTCACAGGCACCCATGGATGCAGCTGGAATGGGTAGTGATATTTCCGTCCTCAGCTGTTTGTGTCATCCCTCTCTTGGAGGTTCTTTCCAGTGTATCTGGAAAAGCCTTTAAGACATCAGGCAGTAAAGTATCATAGTTCAGGAACAGTTCCATGAGCAGTTAAGCCACCCATGCTGCAGTGGCAGCAATCTCTAAGAGAATGAGGGACTGGAAAGGTAGGGAAGGGTAACTTGCTGCTTGTGAATGAGGTCTCCCAGCTGTCACCACAGACATCAGGGATGGTGGGGGATATAAAGGGACCTCTCTAAGGGCACTTTCTGCATGCTTAACCTCAACTGGCAAAATATCTATGGGATGTGGGTATTTATAAGAGCATTCTCTAAGGGCTGGTTGGTTGGGATGAAGGCAGTTAGGAACCCACAGCACATATTTTGAATTGTGAACTAGTAGGTCAAGGCACTGGCTGTGTTTTCTGAAGTTAAAAGCAATTTTTTACTTAGTGTTGAGGAAATCTATGGTAGTTCTATATTGGCATAAACCATAGATGACTAGACACTTCCCTCCTCCTCCCAATCCCCTGCCCTACTATAGAGTTCAGTGACTAAGCCACAGGAATCTCACCAGACAAATATTGGAGAACAAAGTCTGGGAAAGGCAAAGAACCTAGAGTGTAAGTCTTTAAAAACTGATTAAATCTACAAAAGTGTTTGTTTGTAGAAAGATTTGGCATGAATCTGTTTTATGCCCAGTCACCCTGGAATGTGCCTCCCTGAGTTGCTTCTCTGCAAGTGGCTGGTGGCTGTGGAGATGGGTGAAGGAGGAAGGTTCATGAGAAACTACATAATGACGTGGACATATGTAATCACATGACAAGTCTTTCCTTCTGCCTCCTGAAGGTGCAACAGGAAAACTATGACTCTGAAATGTCTCTTGCCTATTAACACAAAAGTGCCATTCTTTCCTGTTGCAGTTCAGCTTTACAGGTGTCTGACCTGGGGCAATCTTGATTCAAATTGCCAGGATACAGATTTCACATGAGAATGTAGCTATAAAAAAGTATTGACTTAAAGGCACTGGTGAAAGTGAATTAAAATAGCATTCTTACACAAACACAAGAGAACAGCCCCGTGGTACTTTTCATTCTTGTCCTATGTTTGCTTAGGATAACAGGGATATTATGGAGACCAGATTGTCTCCCCATCATCATGTTGTGTCTGCATTTCTGTTGTATATCCCATTTTGACCTTCCCTCTCTGAGGCTGGATTAAGCTGCCCTGGCTTCTTTCTGCTCTGTTCTGTCCCCAGCGTGTATTCCCCTCCCTTGCTTTGTACCAACACAGCTCTTTGGATGCCCCTGTGGAGAAGTGAATTGGGGAACTGATCAGGATTAAACATTATATAATTTTTCATGAGCTAAAAACCTCCTCTCTGGTTTCACCAAAGCTTTCCTCTGTCCAAGTTCAACATCTTGGAAAAGCACTGTGCAAAAACTGTATGTTTTCTCTCAAGGGAAATCCTCATATATCACTACTAGTTTTCATTCCAAGCTGGGAGAAAGAGACCAATTAATACATTTGTTTCCCACCAAAAGTGCTATGAGGAAAAATGTGGAAACAAAAATCACAAAGTGGATGAGGGGTGCAGTCTGCAAAGCATTCAGGTGTTATGCACCCTACTTTGTGCAACAGCTGTGAGGTGCCAGGGACAAAGGCAAAGGAGCATTAAACTGACTTGAAGCAGAATGCTTCTGGTCAGCTGGCCAAGGCAAAATGTTTTGATTTCAGTTTAAGCAAAATGGAATAGTCATCTCTCAGTTAACTGCAATCTGTGTTGTAAAAGAACCTTTTTTTTTTTTTTAACATTGTATCATACAAACAGCTGGATCTGGAAATGAGATTTGTGGATTTTGCTTGGCCACCAGGAAACCTTTCTGCCATGAAGTACGATGGTGTGCTTAATTGCAAAACTGTTCAGTCTGTCTTCTGATAACCTACAATTGTAATGCTTTTTGCAGCACTGCTAAGTATCACAATATCTGTTTACTCTCTCTTTTAGAACCCCACCTATGGGAATGGGGTGAGTGAGAGATTTTCAGGTCCTCTTAAAATACATAAATATGATGTGATAATATGTAAGTAGAATAAAAGTGGAACTCCAAAACAGAATCTTAAACATTTCTGTCTGAAGGAAGATGAATATTTAACTGTTTTTAAATGTCCTAGTTTTTGGAAGCAGAGTACCTCTGTCTGATTTTGGTCATCGGGAATATCAGTAATAATTCATGATCTGTGGAGGACAATGTGACTTATCAGCTAGCTGAATAAAGGTTCAGATATACACAAAAGTTAGCATGTGATAGTATAGCAGTGCATGCCAGCTCAACTGTACTGACTGTGTGTGTCTCTTTAGGCCTAAAGTGGAAAATGTGATATCATTTCAGTTAGCTTAGCCCCCAGAGAAAGAGGATATTGAGCTAAAATTAACAGATTCGTAGCTCATGGCCAGAAGGGACCATTAGAATAATCGATCTGACCTCATGCATAACAAAGGTCACAGAAACTCACCCAGAAATTCCTTCAACCGGGTTATAAATTGTACCTTTTTTTTTTTCTTTTTCTTTTAAGATAAGCTCTCTTTAAATAAAGACTTCATATGATGAAGAATTTACCATGTTTAGTTTTTCCTGCTTAGGTATCCCTCTGGTAAAGTCTGCAAACTCTTCAGAGGAGAATTAAGTTTATTTGTATGTTGCTTTTGAATTTATTTTTCCTTAAATTGAAATTTCAGATAGACATGTTTAGTACTGTTTCATTTTTATTTATGGGACATAAAATACTTCTGTCTAGCACTGGAAATACATATGGTTGTATCATGCCTGCATCAAGCAAACATTTTCACCGTGGTTGATGGTAGAGCCATAACAGATTTACAGTGGCTGAGTTTGGTGTTAAAATAAAAGTGTAATAAGCATATGCTTATGAAGGCCCTAGTGGCTAATATGGCCACAATGAGTGAATTTTCTGAGACAGTTCATGGGACACTTGTAATGAAATTGTCTGAAAGAGAAAAGTGAAGCAGAGAAAGAAATCACCTTTTCTGGGGAAGTCAGGTTCGTGTGCCAAAGGTAAAATTATGCTACCTATGGGTGCAAGTACGTTGTAAGATAAGTGAAGGTTGTGAAAGTGTAAGAAATCACAGATTTTAACAAATCAGTGAAACTAAGTATAGCAGCTTACAAATAGAAATAGGTAGCACTGGTTTTGTGTGTATTTATCTGCCTGTTTCATAGATAGTACAGGAGGCCAAATGTGCATTGACCAGGCCTGTGCTACTGAACCTCATCAGAAATTTTTATCTTGACAACAGTCCCTGGGCTTTGAAGATTTTTTTCACCAAAATACCCCAAGCCCAAAAACTGAGTCCCAAGCCCCAGAGTTAAGTGTGAAAAGATGTTGTATGTTGAAATGACAGGACAACATCACTGCAGCTGGACTGATGCCTGGGTCTTGTGGGGAATGGTCAAGTGGCTAGAATACCATGGCGGCTGCACCCACTCGAGTCCTGGCTTTTCTGTGGATGTGTAGTGTGACCTAGAGTGCAATGGCCAGTTGCTCCATGTCTGGGTGCTGCTTTGGTGACAGTGCACCTTCTGATTTGTATGCAAAGCCCTGGTTTAGGTGTGGCTCAGGAAAGAGTAGCTGACCTGCCATGGCAGTGCATTGTTCAGTGTGACCCAGGAGCACAGCGGTAACCTGCAGCCAGTGGCGTTTGGCCAGGGTTATGTTGCTGGTCATTCCTGAGATGACCAAAGCAGGCTCAGGTCTGTCTTTGTCTCACTGCTGTCACAGAGAAGACTACAGTGTGCCCATGGGCTGAATGCCCAGCAGAACTTTGTGGGACAGATAATTTTTACAAGATGTCCTAGCACAATGGAGTTCCAATCTCAGCTGAGGCTGTAGACATGACTAATCTGAATAATAACATCTTGGACTATGAATTCTTTGGTGTCTGTAAGTCACTGCTGATCAGAGATGTTTTCACCTTTCTGATGACTTGTCTCCTCTCCTAAGGCTGAGAGGGCAGCAGTGAAGTCTCATTTCTGACCACAGGATGTCATCTGTACCATCTCCCATTCCCTGCAAAATAACATAGACACTGGAAAATAACCTGATGTTACACAGCATCACAGTGCTGGAAGCCTTTTCCCACTCCCAATTTTATGACCTTAATTAACACAGACCAATCCATAAATCAGATCAACACCAGGAGATAACAATGAATCATGCAGAAGGCAACTTTAATAGAAGCCTAATCCCCCAAAGAAGTGGATAGTACCGGCATTTTAAGTGCACGTGTGAGGTTGAAAGGGAACAGATTTCCAACTGGGGCTGCTGTCGGCGAGGGTAAGTCTGCAGGGCTGTTGGATTTCCAGAGAGAAACCTGTTTTGACATCTTAATGGTGAGAGTGTCTGGCAGCGGCCGATGGAGTGGTGATAAATACTGCCTCCTTCCCTGGGTGATTGCTGGGCAAGACAGGGACGCTTTCGCATTCAGCATGTCTGGCAGAATGCCGTCACCACCTTGCTGGGGTGCTGAGCAGGTCAGGGCAAGAGGGAAGGAAAGCTGTAGGAGTGACTGTCTGGAGAGCATGAGAAATTGAAGAGGAAATGTAGATGGAAAGGAAGAATTTCAAGCTTTCCCACTACAGCTTCAACTGGTAATTTGCCAGCAGCCCAGCGTAGAGTGTGCACAGAGGAGCAGACAGAGCTTGCCTTCTTTAATACATGGGGGAATGAGATCAGGGATGGCAGCCCCAGGACTGGCTGGCTCTCAATGACAAGCTCCCTGTGTGCAGGGTGGATGATCTTACTGCAGGGCCTTCCATGGCTATTCCAGCTGGGAGATGCAGCAGCCTGTAATTAAGATATCAGAGCTGCTTTCAGTTTCCCGCTCCCAAACTTGTCTGCTGGTTAAGTATGATTCTGCTTTGAAAAGTGAGGCAGTGAAAATGGCCTTGGTTACTGCTGCACTGAAAGCCCAATTCACATGTGCCGCCTTTACTGTGATGGAAAGACGTTCCTTTTCAGCCACCTGCCATGCGAATCCAGCTGGAATCTGAGAGTTAATCTGACTGATGTATTCCACAAAAAGATTACTTTAATCTTAATAGACAGATCTCATGGCATTGCCTAGGCAGGAATAGACTCCAAGTTGCCTGCTCTCGGGCCAGCTATCTTACTAGCACAATTACTTTACATGGTTAGTTCTATGGAGCTAAGTGAAACAGTGAAGTGGAAATGTATTCTGGAGAGAAGTGCTGCAGCTTTGGTTTTCCCAAGAGTCAGATCAGATTTTGTAGAGGATCATCACCCTTCTAATGAGGGGTAGTTGATGGGCCTGAAAAGGGACCTCAGAGTGCAAACCCATCCAGTTCTGAGACTTGTAAGACCCTTCTGTGTGATCCTTCACACATATGCCTCTGTCCTGCTGAACCAGAGGCCACGAGGAGCCCTCTCATCTACCCATAGCTATACTACTTGTAGGGGAAGGAAGGGTGGAAAAGAGAGAAGATTTGGTACAGTATGAAAGTACTGAGCTATGATGTCCTTGAGTCTTCACCAGGGCCTTCTGTAACCTCAGTCCATGAAGCGTCTGGGACTTCATTAGAGAACTGATCTCACTGATAGCTGAAGAGCACCACTTACGGCTGAAGCAGCAAGTGGCTGTTTTGATGCAGCTACTGACCTAAGCAATTGTTGAATCTAGTAAACAGATACACTGGGAAAAAAGATGTATTTTAATTTTATCAAAATTCAGATCTAGCTGCAACAAAGTTGCTCTCAAGTTAGTTTGCTCATATTAAAATCCTTTCCTCTTTTTTAAGTGTAGATAATTTTAAATGAAAATTTCCATTTTGAAAACAAACTCTGACCTAACTATAATTTTAAAAGTCAACATGAAATGGTGCAATTTCAAAATGACATCTTTATTTTTTAAAAATATCATTAGAATATTAGAAAAAAAAAATCTAATTTTTGGTTCAACCTATTTAACCTCATTTTGCAAATAGCTGTGAAGCTCCTTTGAGGATATGATCTGATCTAGAACAAGAGGAGGACATGTGATATAGAGACAGGGTCTCTCTAATCTCAGTAATATGGAAGAGACTATGAAAATGCGTAGAGACTTGATGTGGATGTATACTTCGTATTGATAGTTTGTTGCTTTGTGAGGCTTCAGGGAGGTACAAATGCAATAAGAAAACTAAAACCCTGGCCTTTATGAAAACCTCAATGAAACTTTCAACCACTGCTTCCCTCACGAAGACCTCACTCTGGTGAATATTTGGCATCATAAATCATTGCATAATCTACCTGCCAAAATAGCTAATAGCCAGCTCATCAGAAGACAGAGCCATGCAGCTACCCCTGCATGCATCTCTTACAATATTGAAGGCAGCTGGCCCCAGCCACCCTATGAATCATGGAAGCCAGGAGTGCAAGGCACCAACTGCCTCTAGTTGAAACTCCACCCTGTAGGTCTGTATTTCAACCCACAGCAGTATTTACACTGCCAAGGCTTTTATCCCAAAGTTCATTTAGACAATCTCCTAACCATTGCCTTGGGGTGCTAGTGCTACAGGGGTGGGTGGGCAGACCTCTCTTATTTTTCTTTTTACTCTTGTTCCTGTGGGTTGTCTCCAAGGACTGCATGTGTTTCCACCATAAAGCAGCCTTCAAGTACACAGTATTTAGGAAGAGGGTAAAGAAATTATTTTGGTTTATAGCACATAACTTCTGTTCCTCCCCAGAGTCTCATAAACAAATTTCTCATTGAGTTACTCCCAAAATAGATCCTGCTCTCTCAGCTACCCAAAAAGCAGTCTCTCCATTTGTTTCTCCTCCTCAGATCGTGGGTTTTCTTTCGGTTCAGCCCCATGGGTAGCAAAAAAGGTCACAGAGTGCTTGCAATGTCTTGCCAACCAAAACTGGATTTATTATAGATCGAATTAAGAGTTGCCTGAATGACTTGAAAGTTCAGGGACAGGAACTGTATGAATACTTGGCAAAGGCACGCAATAGGGTCTCCTCATCTGCAGATCTGATCAGACAGGGAGCAACAGATTTTTATAAATAACAATTGTAAGAATTAGTGTGGAGTGGAAAGGCCTAAGTGGGGAACATTTATATGTGGGCTTGCTTTAAGGGGATACATTCATGATGCTTGAAACCTGGTATAGGGTTTCTTTCCTGACTTCTCCCCAGGCTTTTTATTTTTGTGTGTTCAGCCCTGTAAATGGTATCAGGGATGGAGAGTGAGGTGCAGCACACAGAGGTGTCAGGGGCTATGGGCCATGCCAGTGGCTCCATCCCGCTGTGCCAGCAGCCTCAGAGCTGAACAGGTGGTGCACACGGCAGGAACAGACCCTGCTTTCACCAGGGAAAGCAATGGCAGGAAGTGTGCAAACCCATGGTGGGACATAGGGACAAAAAGCTGCCTGATGATGCAAGGGCATGGTAAGACAGATGTCGGTAGTAAAAGTGGCACCTTTCTCATTGGGTTTCCTTGCAGAGTCAGGATTATTGGTGCAGTTTGAATGGCAGAAGCCCTGCTGCTGCAGACTTAGCACTCACCAGCTCTTCTCTCCAGTCTCTGCAGCCAAATTGTGCCCATCCAGGTGGCCAAGCTTGACTCTGGGGCTAGCAGAGATGACTGTGGTCTGTGTGTCAGAAATGCTGCCTACACAGCTGGCTGAGAGAACACATGGGAACCTCAGCGTCTTTTGCTTAGCCCTCTGTGTAGTTCAAAGCCAAGGCTGGTTTTTGCCAGAGTAAGAGCACACAACACCTAGTATGGGACATTGTCTTCTTTGGAAATAAGCCATCAGTTCATAGCACATAATAAGTAAGAGGTAACTGCACAGTTGCCGTTTCACAACCAAAACATTGTTCATGTTGGAAATGGGGCTCCAGCTTTATTCATCTCTGAGGGCCTGGGTGGAGCAGGCATGCATGTATGCTATGATCTGCAAAATGCATTTGAGACTGCAGGAATGCTTCTCTGAGTTTTACTACCCTGTGCTCCAATGCTGCCTTGCCTGCCCAGCCAAATCTCCCACTGACTTCAGAAAATAACCCTGCAACCATTTATATTAAATCATTTCCCATTATCACAAGAATAATTCATTGCTGTATTAGGAGGAAAAATGTAAACAGCAGATAAATCTGACACTATAAAATGTTTCTAAGATAACAGATCAAACATTAATTTAGCCTCTAGGCCAATTTTTTTTTTTTTTTTAATGGAATGCTTTATTTACGAAAGGGGGCTTTGATGTATAGCATACATTTATTACAAGCGTATTTTTTCCAATGGCAATGGGATTTTCAACAGCAGTAGGGTATGTTTTAATAATTAAAGGGATTTAGCTTCTCTACACAGACGGCCAGCTTCTGTTCTCACTTACAGACTACAAATCACACAGAGCTTCAGTGATGTTGCTGCTATTAGCTTGGTGCAAAACCAAGGTTTGTGAGATTTGCAGCAGGCCCTTTGTGGTTTTGATTTGTGGCCATTTCTGGTTCCTTTCCAGTGTTAACTCCAGCAGAAATCTTGCAGTGCCAAGGGGAAGCCAAGCTTGCTGTGGTTTCTAGGCCACTGTGCAAAGTACAGATGCTGGAATAAGTAACTAAGCTGAAACTCTGCTTTTTCCCTAAGGGATTTAATCTGTGGAAGAGGATCAAGCTCAGAATTTGAGACTGGCATTTCTCTCTGGCCACCCCACAGCATGGGAAAGTCAGGCACAAGTTTTGGTTCACCTTCTCTAGGGTGGGTGTTTGCAAGGCACAGATCTTGGGGCAGATGCCCTCCGCAACTAGATAATATAGGATCATTTAGATATGAATGTGAATGCCCAGTTCAGCTGGATGTCATCATTACTTTATCTTCCTTCTGTGGAGACACCCTTTGCTCTGACATTTCCTGACTTTTCAAACCTGAGACAGAGATCTTGCTTGTATTTGCCTCCCGAATTCACCATCAGCAGCCCCAAGAACATGATAACCTGTCCCATATCAGCTCTGGGAAGAAGCTTGCTAAAGTCACCAGTTCATGACATCGCTCTGTGCATCTGGATTCATGGTTTAAAAATGATCTTTTGTTTATTTATTATTAGCAGAGCATAGGAAAATGGTTCTCAGACAAGAATCAGGTCCTCATTTTGCTTGGCATGGGACAACCACTGTGCATTGGAAGTCCCAGGAAAGGCTGCTACTGAAGAGAAAGTTGGTTGGCTGAGAGGATTTATTCTTAGTGCTACCAGCATGAACCTGCCTTTCTTCAAAATCTGACTGGTCACTTGGCTGCTTCCCTCTGCTTCTTTGTGGGAATGCAAACTGGCAAGTGGAGAGGGCCCTCTCACCCTTTGGGAACCAATATATTACTCCATACCCAAAGACTTTTGCAAAGTGGCAAGTCTATGGTGCTTGTTGACTAAGTGGCAAACTGAGATACAGGGGCCTTTCTTCAGGCATACTTCACACTTACCTATGTGTACAAATTGAGGCAGAAGCAATTTAAAGGCTAATTCTTTGGTCATATGCAGAGCTGAGCTCACAACTTCATCATCTACGTGCCAATGTGCTCTTTAAAAGCTGATGGTGGCTTTTACTCAGATCGGAAATAGAAATTGTTCATAAGTTCTGTCAAATAGTTTGTCCCATATCCTCCTTCTGCTACTGACCAGTATGAAATGCTGTGAAAAAGTCATAAAATGTCATAGAAAAATTCTTGGTGAACAATAATAGAAAAAAAAAATATTAGAGGATGCATCACTATTCTTATTTCTGTTAAGTGATTCTTGGCTAATTCCCCAAAGTAGAGTCAAGCTTATATATCTTCTTCTGCATTTTAAAGTGGTTTCCAACTAGTCTGGGGTTGTTCCCATTATTTGTATGTGTGTGTAATTGGCTTCTGACTCCCACTCCCAAGGAGCCTGTGGAAATGAGTTCCAGAGTATAATGATGTGTTCGGTAATGAAACTTATGACACAGGGAAGAAATGAAATCAAGTCACTGGCACATCTATGCACGATGTTCCTATGATTTAGTTTCCTTCATAAGTAAGTCTTAACACAGGTAACAACTGCAGATTCTAGAGTTTGGGAATTCACATTCCTGAGAGAGTTACCTGGCAGGTCAGCTATGGAAGGAGATGGATTATAAGTGGGATATTTTAGAAATTATTGTCTGCAAATGGGCAGTCCTCCTCTTCCCTGTACCCCTCAGGAAAAAAACAAACAAACAAACAAAAATTTGTAATTGCATATTTACCTTTATTTAATCCTGCAGATTTCTTCCAACTAGGAGACAATTGTAATTTGGCCTGTTGTGCCAAAGGGCAACCCAAGAAGGACAAAGGCTGATGTGTGAAGCTGTTTGAGGCTGCAGTGTAGTGTCTTCCTTTCCAGCCCTGTCATACAGGAAGGCTTGAGGGCTTGCAAATATCAGAGTAGAGAAGGGAGGAAGATAATGAATGGTGACATGACCCTTATGCAAGAGCCAAATTAAGCAAAGTTTACGATCCCTGTCTTGGCTAAGGAATGATTTTTTCACTAGAAAATAATAAAAAAAAACCCAAACTGTCAATTTAATCAGGGTATTGAGAGCAGCTACTCTTAAGAGAGCTCCATCCAGCTTCTCATGCTGCCTATCCTCTGCTTTCAGCCCATGGCTCTGCTTTTCCAACATGACTAGAAACGAGGATCTCTAAAGCTAAGCCTTTTGTGTAGCCTCTGCATATAGGTGGATTATTTCAGGGATCCAACGCAGAACCTCTCAGCGCAGCAACTGACTCCTAGGTAGTAAAGAGTACGTCCCTTAACAGTTCAGGGCCATTTCTGCACTGTTAGAGCTCTGCCATGACTTTCTTCGAGTAGCAGCTGGTCTTAAGCTAGGACAGTTAAAAGACTGGCATCTTTGCTCCACTGGGAATTTGGCACTTAACCTGAACTCTGCCTGTTGTCATGTGAACTGCTCCATTTATATAGTTGCATTTTGTGCCTTTTGACTTTTTATAACTGCAGAGAAAATACCTGAAGTGTTGTTCCCACCCAAATCATAACAGAATGACCTTGTGGTGATTCCTTACCCTTTGTCCTTTCAGCAGGAGGATCCTGTGCATCTGATCTGCCTCTGATCTCCTGGTGGAGAGACCAAAACGTTCAGAGCAAATCAGGATGGAGCACGTGTGGGGCTGTAAATAACGCAGGATGGAGCTGCCATGGGTCTTGCAGGCACAGTGGCCATTGTTATGCCTATAGAGAAATTGCCCTCTGTTCTTTTGTGCTGAGCAGAATATGGTGTGAGCCAACACAAATGACTCTCATGTGTTTTCACTGGTGCAAATGAGGCATTCAAGTATGAAATGAGGCAGTTGCAAGCTGATCAGCTTGAGAGCTGAGGCAGAAAGCTTTGGATAAGGATAATAGCTTTGGACAAAGTAATGCCTGCCTCACTGATGAGCCCTAGAAAGGCTTGGGCTGATTTGCGGCACAGATTTCTTAAATATCTTCTGTAGAAAACCTTTTAAATGAAAGGAAAAGATGTCAAAAAATGAAGATTTTTTTTCCACCAGAATGAAATAGGGTGTAATTGCAGGTTTTGTTTCTCTTCTCTTGAAAGAATTTCATTTCCATTTGGAAGTATTATTTCTGCTCAGAAAGTAACACTCAAACTCAGTTCCACTGTTCTGTTCCAACTGGCAAAGTTAGGAAAAAACCCCACAACACTGGGTGGTTTTCAACTGACAAAAGTTTAAGAGCAGTCAGAGGATGCAGAACAAAGCAAGTCTTTGTTTTCTCACCATCCCCACTGCTCATGCCCATTTTTTTTCTAATTTTCCTACAGGGAAGCCATTATTTCTTGATGAGGCAATCTGAAATGAAGTTTTCTTAGAAATTATCTTTTTCCTAGAGAACAGAATTTTGTTTGTAGGATCTCAGAGATTCAGATTCAGGTTCTGGACCCTATCTCCCCTTAGGATAAGTTCCACTTCAGACCTAACTAAGGTACATTCTCTCACTGAAATTCTTCCTTTCAGTTGACTCAAAAGTGATCAGCAAGCATTTCATTCAGAATGATGCTGTGTGACCTGCTTGGTTGTTCAAGGGATCAGAATGTGTTGAGAGGTTTTTCATCTTAACTACATGGGAAGAGAAGAGAAGTTAGGTATTTCTAAAAAACTGGAAAGTCGTCTGGATAATACAGGGGTGATTTAAGCAGGCAGCGAGTTTGGAGATACTGTCTCTTGTGAAGTCTGTCCAGCTCTGCCCTTCAAGCAGGCTGACTGTGCCTTTATGTTGGCTGCCCCTGAACTAACAGTTATGTAAACTGTTGGCAGGATCTAACGGCTTTGTTTGGATGCTGCACGAACTCGGGATGTGAATTATCTGTCTGCCCAATCCATTGCTGTGAATCCTGCTCAGTAACACCTTATTATTCTGCCAGATTGAAGATCTCTCCTCAATGACTTTTCTTTTTGCTACTACACCCTGCTCATGTGCAGTGCTCTGGCCTTCTCCACATATATTTTATGTTATACATGTTGGTGCTTTGTTTATGTCAGCCTTCCCCCATTAGTCTTGGCTAATTAATAGCGCAGTGAACTTCAGGCTGCTGGCTCATCTAACACGCAACTGAACTGATGAATCATGCAGAGCTATTATAAAAAGCATGTCTCTTTCCCACCATGGAAACTTTTGTTTTTCAGAGATCTACTTTAAACTCTGAAAACTCAAAATACACTTGTTTCTGAAAGTTGAACATTTTTTGGCAGAAAATATCTCCCCTCCCCCAGACACTACCAATTACTACCTGCCTGCTTCATACCTGCCTCTTTCTACCAACTTCTCCAATCAGTAAATTTTGGCCAAAAAACTTAAATGTGTTAAATTACAAGCTTTTGAAGAAAAAAAAAAAGGTGACATTTTCTAAAAATATTAATTGCAAACTTCCAATGAAAAAGGTTTGATAGAAATAAACCAGAGTAACAGCTGTCATGCTGTACTTGCTTACAGCTTACTTGCATAAGGAAGTGTCAGAAAGAAAGTGAGACTAGTTTAGTGGACTAGGATTCAGTGCTCTTGAAGTGAAGATCTCTCTGTGTCTCAGTGTTGCAAAACTCACATTTGGCATATCATAAATCTGGATTGGAATTTTAGCATCTGTCTACTCCAGTCCTAACAGGAACCAGACCATTAAAGCACTTGGAGAAATCTTATGTATAAATTTAGTAGAAAGGATGAGTCTGATATTTCTCCGTACTAGAAGTTTTTGATTGTGAGATAAAATGGCTCATGGACCATGTATAAGAACCACTTTTGACTGTACTGTCCAACTGCCCTCAGCACATGTTCATCTTAACTCTTGCTTATGTCTTAGTGTTACTGTTGTGGTCCCTAAAAGGAGCTTCCTACCCTCCATAGAAAGGTGATACAACAGTGTTAGGAGATGACACAAAGGCAGCTTCGTGCTATATATGTACACTGTGTACACTGTGGTTCTGAAATTACACTCAAGTTCCTTTCCCCCTCAGGGCAAAATCATAAGATGTGTAATAAAATATAGCTGTGAATATGTGTCTGCCTGAATTCATAGCTCTCACTCTGACATGTGAAATGGTTAATTAGAATGTCATGACATCAAGATCAATATAACTCACATACTCTGGCTAACTCTGTAGAATATTGAAGTATTTTATAATTCTCCCTATATTGCTTCCTCTGCTTCCTTGCTGCTTGTAGGCCCTGTGGACAATCATTGTGAAGGGAGTCACAGTCCCAGGACTCTTCGTGCTGCCTGTTACCTTCAGATGGTCTAGAAATCCACTGACCCAAGCCAGCCCGCTAGCTGCTAGTGAAAAGAGCACCTCCCCAGTTGGGAGCCATGCTCTTTTATTGAAGATCTACACAGGAGTAAAAATGCTGGATTTTCTTTTCCCCAAAAACTTCTCTGTGACCTCCATTTTCCTTGATCATGGTTCACATTCTTGTCTGGAACCATAGTGCAGTTCCAGGTTACAGCAGGTGGATACTGGCTATGTGCCCATAAATAATTAAGCTTCATGGCTTTAATAACTGACTTTACTTTGTTTTTCCCATCTGTCTTGGGAGGAGAGGACAACAAATGTAGGTTTTGTAATACACATGTCCAAGGAAGGGTTTTAATTCTTTCTAATTACTATTTTGGTGCAAACTTTTAATGCATTTGGATTTAGTTAAAATTTTTCCTCTTCCTCCTCTATTTTAATAATGAAAATAATTTTGAAGAAGGCTTTCATTATCCTTGTGCTCTAGAAGCTGCTGAACATTTTGGTCAAACTTTCAAATGATTCTAGGAAAGTAACTGAGCCTGGAAGATTTCAATCATTAAAATCAGTGTTTCACAAACCTTAATATATTTACTGGGAATTTACACCTGGAAGCTTATAGAGTCTTTATCATCAGGATTTGTCTGCATGCATTTAGTAGATATAAGGGGATTTTTCATCTGCATGTAGAGCCTTGTTCTGAGATATCATTGTTTACTCTCCATTAACAGAGTTACACTGGAAAATATGTCCGGGGCAGCACTCTTGACAGCTCACCATGAGGTCCTGTGAGGCATAGGTTCAACTCAGCCAAACTAATTAATTCACTATGAGGTAATATGGTTTTATTAGACCAGGCTACAGACAGTAATTTGGGAAATAAATTTTGGCGATGTCCATTAGGGTAGTGCAATATTCTGATTTAGATTACTTTATGTGCATTTTCTCATAGGTCTGCTTATCCCCAGCCAATGCAGCTGAGGATCGACTTCGGTGCAAATTCTTCTGAGTAGATCTTCTAATTTACAACTTTCTATACCATCTTATTAGTTGGTTTTACTCTGTGCTTGGTGTGAGCTATTGTCATGTGGGACTCCATACATGTGTAGGGGAAGGGTTGCAAGCAAACAACCTTCTGTAAAGGTAAGTCATATATTTACAGGTTAGGAAATGAGCCCAAGTCTAGACAAAGCTGGAGAAACTGTGTTTGGAATGACAGAGGGAGCTGAAAGAAGCCACTGAAAATAGATGTTATAGTGTTGTAGACTCCCTCTTTAATTTTGTCCCTCAGGAGTCTGGTAACTTGCCTAGAATTACCAGTTCCATATATGATAGAAATGAGATCTGTGCTGAGGAGCCCCTCCATCCCAGTCACCTCTTTGACCTCATCAGAGAGACAAGTATGGTCTTAAGGACAAAGAAAAAATATAAGCACCAGAAATTGGAATGTACCCCTGAATTACCCTTGCTGCACAACTCTAGAAGTCTAAAGAGGTAAAATGTATTGTGTGTCTCTGTTAGCATTCTTTAGCAGCAGTTTCATTTCATGTTGGGGAAACCGAGTGACATACTGTAGACAGGAGGAAAATGACATTTATTAGCATTAAAAGCTGGTTGTTACATGGCTGAAAATGTTTTGGCTCCACTGGAATTTAAACTTGTCTGTTCAGGTTTAATATAACTGATCCAAACGTGCAGTCAAAGTTCTGTGTAAAATCCTCTGGTGGGATAAGGATCTTGGTTTACAGTGTTTGAAGAATGATTCTAAACACCCTCCAGCTCCAAAGACAATGTAAAGATGACAGTTTCTTCAGCGATCACATTGCTGCAAGTGTAGAAAATACAAATCTATGTCAAATATGATAAATAAGCATTATCCACCATTGGGTTCTGCTGGGAATTATTAGTCAGTCTTTCCTTAGAGCTATTTCTTTCATGAGCTGAAGAATATTTCAATTCATTCAAAGACAAAGCACAGCAGTGATGAACAAGTAGGAAATAGAAAGGAATACCGAGGAACTAAGCAAGGGATCTTTCATAAAATGTTTATCTTGGTTTAGGTACTTTTGTCTTATAGATAGGAGGTTTTAAGGTCAGAAGAGTCACTGTGATCACCTAATCTGCCTTCTTTCATATCACAGGTCTGAAAGCTCACTCTATGCATTCAGCATCAATTCCAGAACTTCTTATTTGAATTATACCTATCCAGAGCAGGGAGCCTGACCTTTTTTTTTTTTTTAATCTCCTGTGGCTGCATTCTAATATGCCCTTTTTAAAAGCTAAAGCCCCTACGGCCAGACAGTGTTTTGTTTCTATCAGCATAAATCAGAGCAGCCTCAGTGGAACCACTAGTTATTCCATATTTTCATTTGGGGAAATTCTGATCTCATTCTACCCTCAGTTAAGAGGAGAAAGAATAGAATTAAACTCTGAATTGCCCTGTTACGTGACCACGTCTCCCTCTTATGCCTGATCTCTGTGATTACAACCCCAATGACAGCAAAAAGAATTTTCCTTCTCAAAAAATGCTTTGAGCTGTGGTGCTGATGGCTGTGGTTATCACTACATGCAGAACAGGGTCACTTACATATGTTTGTTCTGTGTCCAATTGTGCCAATTAATAGCCTTTAGTTCTGATCAAGAATCATTAAGATCAAGTGATGTTGCATCTTCATGGAAACTGAACAGCCATTGTGTAGTGGGAAACTGAACAGAAGGCACCTTGCATGGAAAACCATTCATCCATAAAAATGTTATTTTTGATTAAGAGAACATGTAGAGCCAGGGCAGAGAGGAGATCAGGACTCCTTGGCTACTGAAGAAAATGTTTTCCTTTTTGGTCAGAGTAATCTAATTTTTAACCAACAGCTCTCAGGGAACAGAGTGCAATGCAGGGTGAAGCAGTTATCTGTACTCCACCAAGGGAGGAACAGCTCATTACCACAGGCAAAGCTGGAGTTCAAGCTTGCTTATTTTTGGCTTTAAGTTCCTCAGTTGTGGGAAACAGATTTTTCATTCTTGTACTTTAAATAAAATCTGCACATTGTTATTTGCTTCGCTCTGATGAGGGTCTGGATTGATGTTGTGATGTGATGTTTGCCAAATTTGTAACATTCTTTTTAATATATTTATTCTTCTTTCTACAAGGGAAAGGGATTCTATTTTGAAAACCCAAAGACTTTCTGAACATATGGGGGAATGAATAAATACTCAAAATATCTACAACTGCTGTTACTGCTGCATATGCCAGGTTTAGAAATGAACAAAGTCTGCGTGCACGCGCATGCATGCGTTTCAAGTGTGAGAGGCAGAGAGAGAAATACAGTGTGGGCACTCTTGGGGTCAGGAGAGATCTCTAATAAGAAACACATTTTACAGGCAGCAAGAGAATTATTTTTACCATGCGCATTTACAAGTCCTCAGGCAGTGAATTTTGTTGTGTGGATATTTTTAAGGCTAATTATTTATAGCATGCAGGGCTTGAACCTGCAGATCTTAATTTGGCAAAACTCCTATTCCCTTCAAGGGGTGCTCTCCATGATATACCTGGTGGAGGGGAGGAATGGCTGATGTGCACGTGCTGGTTATGAAGGGTTGTAGAAGACCCTGCTGATGTCAAGAACTGAGCTTCTCTCTCCAGTGACAGATTTTACAAGAGTATGGGAGTTGTGGGGGTGAACAGCCCTGAGGTAGGGTAGTTGAAAAGAGTGGTTTGGAGGAGGATTTCTTTGCCACTGTTCCCATACAACATGTCATGCTCCATTTTTGGCATGGCACTTTAAAGCAAACTTTTATGGGATATCCCACACAAATTTTATGGTGCTCCCACACAAACCACACAGGGTTTGAGTCTTGTAGCCCTTAGATCTTAACACTGTGATTCTCAATGGTGTCCTCTTATGCAAAAAAAAAAAAAAAAAAGCGAGAGAGGAGGAACAATGTCTGTTAAATTTCCATCCAATACCAGCTACTTTCCATTGAGAAACAGAATTCAATCAGATCTTTTGATCAAGGTGATTTAAAAGCCACAGCACAACAAGAGGAGGACTGGGAGCACCATTGAAGACAAGCTTTCTGAGTCATGAATGAGTTTTTTTCTTGTACAGTGTTGAGCATTTTTGGCAGAGTGGATCCTCTCCAAGTTGGATGCATCTAGGCAGTTGTGATGATGGGGATGCTGGTTGTCCTAATCACTTCACAGGGTTTTTGTTATGCTCAATACTGTTTGATGATCTCAGAGCAGCTGGGTGCTTTCATCTTTCAAGGAGCTTTTAATAGAACAATTTTCACTGGCATTGGTTTGCACAAACCACCTGCAGATGAATATATTGTTCATCATGAATAATCAGCATATGTAGAATTTGTATACATCAGTTAAAAAAAACCTCAGGTGACTTTTCTTCCCAATCACAGCTAATCAAGCCAGGTTGTTTCTCTTCAGTTGTTAACATTTAAAATAATGCCCATTCAATCAAGCTGGGGAAGATTTAAGCCCACTCAATTACATCATCATTCCAAATCATTTGGCCACATTCAGTTATAAAGCACCGATACATGCATGTTTTTCAGGAAGAGAGAGACCTTGGTTATTTTAAGAGTGAGTCCTGCTCATTGTTTTATTTTTTGGAAGAACAGACAGACAAGGTATGTGCTACTGCTTGGATAGAAGATGTCCACAGAGCTATAAGGTTGCTTATTGGAAGGGAAGTATGGCCTTTTTATATGTAACTTTTGCCAAAGTATAAAAAATAGGAAGGTTGCTTAGTGAATTTTTTTTTTCAATTGACTGACAAAGTCAACTGACTCTCATGTCTATGAATGTAGCAGGCAGTCTTGACTGAGTGCAGCAGACCTGCTCTGTGTTCTGCAGCTAAGGAGACTCAGTTGTGCTGTGAAAGGTGGAAGGGCTGCACCCCATCTAGAGTCCAAGGACCTTACTGCTATGGGACTTGTAGAGGGCTAGATAGCCAGATTAGCACAATGATTCTTTTGTTTTCCTAGGAGAAGCACAAAAATTGTGGAAAATGCCAATGAATTGTCCCTCTCTCTTGGAAGGAGCTGCCAGAGGTTTCATGCATTCTGGACTGAGTAATGGAGAGATTAGCTGCTTTTCACATCCAACATTTGAATTTCTAAGCTTTTTTCTAAATTTTATTTCATGTACATATTCAAACTTATTGAGTCTTTCAGCTGCCTTTGTTTTGTCTGTCAGAAGTATGAGATCTGGAGGTGGACTCTTCTCTCTCCCACAGGGTAGAGGTTGAATGGGAGCCTGATTCTCAGGACCAAAGATACTGGGTTTGCAGAGGATACAGCCAGTTAGGCAGCTCACAAAGTAAGTGGGCTCTCTCTATGAGCTGCTGGATACACAGGGTAGCTTTCTTTCTCTAATCAAACTCCCAGGGATAACATGGAATCATAGAAATGTCTGGGTTGGAAGGGACCTCTAGAGGCCATCTAGTCCAACCCCCCTGCTGAGAGCAGTGACATCTTCAACTAGAGCAGG
>JAAGNO010028356.1:0-18855 GCA_033439905.1 Ceryle rudis | reverse complement strand
AGGGCTATTGGATGGTCAAGCTGTTTAGTCAAATGTTTAGAAGTCAGCAAATATAAAAAGTTTGAAAAGGAAGATCAGCATAATCTCCCCCACAGACATGTCATACTAACAACATCCTCTCTGCATGCTTCTCTTCACATACTGTTATACAGACTAAATTTGCTTAGCACAACACAACAACCTCTCTCATGCAAGCCTACGCGTTCTTAGCTCATGATTTTTACCATAAGTCCCATGAACATTCTGTGAACCTCCAGATCGTGGATTCATGGGAGCAATAAAAATCTCAACATGGTTTTTAGGTTTTATAGTTGCAGAAAAAAAACCACATAAATATGATCTAAAAAGCCCCCAAACCAGAAGGCAAATAAAAATAATCCCAGAAACGTTACTGTTATGCTGCTAAATTCAGTGATTTTTTATTAATTTTTTTTAAGAAGCCTTCTTCAGGGATCTCATGTATGGTTTTGGAATGGTAGGGTTGGCCACACTTGTGAGAAACAGAGTTCCCCACACTCAGGTCTCATAGAACTCTTTCCTCCTAAACCTCACACAGGCGCTACATAGCACTCAGTTACTCACTACCTTGAGATCTGCTGTAGTATTAAGATGTCTGGGGTGAAAATCAGTCTGTTTAGACTCAGCCTGCCTAAGACACAGCTCCAGTCATTATAGAGATCGTGATGAGAAGATGATACACTGAGGAGGATGAGAAATGGAGGCACTAGAGGGCTGCAAAGGCCACTTCCAGTGTCTGCTGCTTCTTTGGTTTAATGAGGTGCATGTGATGCCAGAACAAACAGCCTGTTCTTCCTCACACTTAACTGCTAAAACAATTTGTCCTGCCTTGGAGGAACTGCTCACACAAGATGATTCTGAGATCTCATACTGGCTGCATTGCACCCTGTCCCATTGTTCTTGGGGCATTCATCTCTGGGCTTGTAAGCAAAAGTCATGCATAGTGAGGCGATGTGGCTCAGTGAGGAAATCTTTTTGTGATAGCTCAGAGATGAGCTCTCTGGTCTGCTGACAGTGGTCTGAGCCATGGTGGACTTGCTCCTGCTGGGCTGTGCAGCTTGCAATGTGTGTATGTGTTTTACATGCCTTCAGGAAGCGCAGCCCACCTCTGCCTCTTCATCCGTCTGGTTTTGTGCCAAGTGCTGCCCTTGGTTTGGAGTTGGATTTATTGCCCTTGATGGGCTGGTTTCTCTTGGCATGCCTACATGCAAAGAATGGAGCCAAGGGAGCTTGGCCTCGTACACCATAGGCACCTTTGGCATCACCTCTCTCCCCACTAGACTATGATGTCGGAGTGTTGCCTAAAGCCCTGGCTTCTTTGGCCTCCTAGACATGACTAGATGTGGACAAGGAGATGATGTTTTTAAGATGAAGTCTTTCCTCTCCTGAGGTTACCTCTCTTTTGACTGTTGAGGGAGAAAACACAGCCTATGGTATATGCTGTATTCTAAATGGCTACAGCCAGGTCACATGAATCCTTACCTCTGCCAGCTTGGCCCATGACTGATTTCAAGGG
This sequence comes from Ceryle rudis, assembly GCA_033439905.1. Lineage (NCBI taxonomy): Eukaryota > Metazoa > Chordata > Aves > Coraciiformes > Cerylidae > Ceryle > Ceryle rudis. The sequence continues at coordinate 17,321 of JAAGNO010028356.1, read as the reverse complement.
GCAACAACCACCTCTTCATGATTTCTCTGCTTTATATGTCTCTAGCTGCAAGGTTGCTCTCCAGCCTGTTATACAGCACAGTGCAGCAAAATGAAAGGGGAGTGGAGATTATACAATTTTTGTGGCTGTGTGATCCTCTCCTGCTTCCACTCTGGCCTACGATAGCTGTAGAGCTGGCCATGGTGTTCCACTGCAGCTGAAGAGGCAAAGATGACATGAAGGAAAACTCTCCTCTGAAGAAGGATTTCTCTAAATCCAAAAGGGCACCCAGTATTTTTTTGTAAAGTCATGGAAGTTTTGCAAGAGCTATGAATGATGGCAGAGATTTTCTTTGCAGTCAGGTCTTCTGGGAGTCAGTTGGGAGTTTTGGCTGAGTGAATTGGTACTAAAGTTATAGACCTGACTCTTAGCAAGTAAGAAGTCTGTGGGTGAGGCTGGCCCTTACTGCTATCTGAACTTCATGGCTAATCCACATGGGAACAAGTGCAGAAGACAAAGGGAACTGCCACCAGGACCTCACGTGGGCTGGAGCAACAGTGCCCTGGGGTATTTCTCATATTGGCTCCATCAGAGACTGTCAGAGTGGAAAGAAACCTGAAACAGGCAGCACTGAGATTCACTGTCTGACACCACCTCCCTGTTTGTTCCCTCTCCTTTATTCCTACTGCAGCTGCAGTCTGCACACTCCTGAATGCTAAAATTCTTTAACATTCTTGACACTAGAGCAAAACTGATAATTATATAGGGAGCAGGGAATGGGACTGGCACTAGATCTAGTCTAGAAAATATTTTCTCAGTTTGTGAGCATTTCCAAAGTACTGGAAAAATCTTTTTGTCCTGAAAGAGGCTGGAAAGTCAAAATCTGAAACATATTGGTGAACTGAAAAAAACTGGAGAAGAGCAGTAAGGTTGGGGTCAAATGCAGCACTTTGTTTAGATAATTTTCAAATGTTTTCATTCTGGATATTTATAAAAGGTTTCTAGCCCCTACAATTAGCTTAAATTTTGAAATTAAGAGAAGAGGAAGGAGGAAGAAACTTCAAGCTGGAAGCTTTTCTCCGAGGGAGAAAAACAGTTGTAATGAAATCACATTGCATTATGAAAGCCTGAGAAAAACTTGATCCTCCCTGCCCAACAGCTGTCTCGGAAAGGGGATGATGTTCAGCCCCCTACTTCCAAGAGTTCACCTTGAGGCAAAGCAGCTTGTCACAGATCTCTCTTTTACTGTCCCAGTCTGTCCCTAGGACTTTCTTTCCTGCTCATGGAAGGATCTGTGTTGTCTGATAAATACTGAGCAGAACCATATGTGAACGGGTTTGCATTATGCAATAAGGGAGGATGGGTTAGTATCTTTTCTTTAACTTGCAAGTTTTTCTTTTTGGCTAGATCTCAAGGGGTGGGATTGAATTACATTACCTTTCATTTCTGATTGATATTGGATGTTTAAAATTTACTGCCAATGCAGACACAGATTTTTTCTGCTGAAGAAGTTCTTATATTCCCTGAAATTTTTAGATCAACATGAGCCTGCCAATGCCAATTCTTGCTTTACAAGCAACTACTAGATCCTAAGGCTGAATTTACAGTATTATTTCCTTGTAAATGTCAGATGTAATTTTGGGAGAATGCTCAGATATATCCGATGTTGATCAACTCACCATTTTCGTTAGGATGTAGTCAAATCAGATGCAGCTGAGATCCTTACCCATACCCTTGGGGAAGCCTATTCACAAGGTTTGGAGGCAAGCTTTGGAAATAATAGACATGAAAAAGTATAAATCCTATAATAAAGTTTTATAAGCTTCATTACATAGTGATATTTCAATTACTCTGTGGGAGATTTGGATGAACCTACAGGAGAAAGGCAGATGCAGAATTGGTTGAGATTTTGGCAGCATTTTGCTTTGTTTTAGTTCTGGATTTTTTCTTTTGATTAAGAATAGGAAATCCCTTCAGCTGAAGGGGCAGTACTGGAACAATTTTTGTTGGAAATTAAGAATTTAAGGCACTTTGCAAATGATCCATGATTCTAGTTAATTCCGGTAAGTTTTGAGGCTCTTTGCCACCCTTCTGTTCACTCCCATGGAACAAACCAAAAAATTACCTCCTGCTACCCAGGGAAGTAACTGTAATCTCATGTTACCTACCAAAACTCCTTACCCAGTGTCTAATGCCTCCAAATGGGATCCAAACTAGAAGTCATTGCTAGGAAAATGATGAGCCTTAAATTTGTGAGCCTTATCCTTTGTACTAATGTGTTTCCTCCAAGGCAAGTGTGCGTTAAGTAGACAGGACATATTCTTTCTTTGGTTTTTTTTTGTTTGTTTTTTTTTTTTTCATTGAAAATACACAAAATCCAGTAATGCTGTGATTAGAGCAGTCTGCAGGATAGACATGCACAGCGTCAAGACCAGATTGTCAGTCAGCACCAGGAAAGTATTGGTGTCTTGGGGGGAAGGGCGTTTGACCAAATCATGCTGATATTCACATCAGAATGGAATATATTTGGTGACTTCAGAGGAGTCCGTAATGAATGACAATAGTCTTGTATGTATCTGAAAATTAGTTTGTATTTTTAAATACCGCCCTTCCTATGAGTAGGAAATATCACTTACTAAACTATACCTCACATGTACATGGCAGGTTGCAGGCAGTAGACAGATTCAGTGCTCTCTGTACCGTAGAGGTACAATTATATCTGGGAAAACTGAGGCACTAAGGGAGTGATATGCCTGACTGTAGGCAGCTCTGAAAACCACAGCAAGGCTCCAGAACTGAGAGTGCTAGCCCCACTTTTTGTATTCATAGTGCTCCTTCTCCTCTTTACAACAAATGCACACTGGAAAATGTGGAATGACTCTTTAGTGTCTGTTCTCTAACCCTCTTTCTGGACTACAATTATAATCATACCAGAAATGAAGCAAACTGGACCCTCATAAGAAATGGCGTGCAAGTTATTACATGTACCCTGCATGAATTTATAGGAGAGCTTAGCAGATCTACAAAACAGACATGATGGTATCATTGCCTACAGTAGTAAGAAGCTGGTTTTGTTTCCCAGCCTTTGGTTCAAAGTGTTTGACCTTTATCCTCATATCTTCTGTCTTTTAGGAAGGGCCATTCTAAATCCTTATTCCCTTCCAGTTGTAGAAGTCATGCTTATAGCTATTCAGTCTTTAATTGTATGAAGCTGTCCCCAGAAATGTAGTTTCAGAACTGGCTTTTACTGAAGGGAACAATAAGTCTTAATATAGTGCCTGGAGTGATATTATAGAGTTAGAGGCAGATCAGAGATTAGTACATTGTTTCTGCCATAGAGGATTTCTTGCTAGAACATTAATAGAAAAGGCTTTACCTAATCGTATTGTTTTCAGGCTTGTTTTGTTTTGCCAGTCCCTGACTGTCAAAAGGGAACAAAGTTCGGCTTCCCATTTTCCACTACTTCTAAATAATGAGCCTTGCAAAGTCTTGAGTTTGGCTTAAAATGAGTTTTACAACAGCGTAGACGTTGTTCCTTGCAACTGATTTCTGAGCCTTTAGGTAACCTGTGGGTTAATTCTAAGCATGGGGGCAAGAAGTCTCCATGAAGCAGAGAGTGAATGCTGAGTGAAGTTCACACATAACTCCTGGGATTTCACAAGATGGACTTTTAAAAAATCACCAGATTTCGCAATACTGACAGTCGGATTGTGAGGGATGGTGACCCTTCAGATCTGGAAGGGTTTTTTTCAGTATCGTCTTCATTGAATCTAAGTTCTGGTATTTTCCTTCCCTCCACATGTGACTTTCTTTCTCACAGTCATGTATATATATCTACATCATACATTGGGAAACCTAGTATTTCAAGGCACACCACTCTCCCCTGTCCCTTTTTCTACAGCTCTTAAAAGGGGCAGGGTAGCATTCTCTACAGCCCTTCTTTCCCACCTCATTCCATACAATTTCAAAGGCCTATTGAAAGCAGTTCTTTATTCCCCTGTATGCTCTCTCATGCTCTGCAGCTCTTTTATTGCACCTCGTGCACCCCTGCTTCAGGGACAAACTTTCACTCCACTAAAGCCATCTATCTCTGGCTAAATCCTCCTCAAAGACAAACATCACCATTCGTGCTGTTCTGCGGCTTGCTCATTCTATGCCAAGGTTTGCTTCAGGAAATCCCCCAGATGAATTAAAAATATTGTTTTGCGTTTGTTGGGACCTCTGCCCAGCACTGCTTACAGTGCAAAAGCTGTGTTTGGTGCTAGTTGGGTCAAGATATCTCAGAAAAATCTCATGCCTGAGTATTGGCTCTTCTAAGCCTATTGGCTCACACATGAACACATACACACAGTCTTTCTCTTCTTTAAACAGGAAACTCTGCTCAGCATGTGGTGAGTAACCAAATATCAGCAAAGACTTTCTTGCATTTTTTTAATTTTTTTTTTTTTTTTTTTTTTTTTTTTTTTTTTTTTTGGGGTGGGGGGAGAAAGAAAAAAAAAGTCAGAGAAGAAATTGGAGAAGGGGAAAAGAATCCTGTGTTAAAATAAACTCTTGGGTGTAAATAGGTCAGTAGAATTGAGAAACCTGTTTAATGGAGAGATTCTGGCCAGGATTCATTATTCAGTTGTTCATCTGGAAGAAGTGAAGCTTTATGGTGCCTGAAAGTTTTTCAGAGGTTTGGGAGAAGCTAAAAAACCAGTAGATATTCTGTGGGCATAGGATGCAGGCCCAACTCTGTTCAAATGTGTTGGAGCTGTGCAAGCAGATTGTCTTTGGCCCAGGAAATAATGTGGGTGTAGGTTAGACAAGGCCCAATTCATTGCATTTAAGGTCATAGGACTTTTTATGGTTGTCTGGGTGGACTCTGTATAGCATACATATGGGATACCCTGTGATTCATCTATGAGGTCTGAGTTGTGGCAGAGTCAAAGTACATTTTTTAAAGAGGGATATTTTTAAATATCATGTGTTGATTCAAAGGCTCTGAAAGACAAGAGACCCACCAAGTCCTTTGGTTAGACTAGCAAAGGGTTAATTATCTCTAGTTGCCAGAACATGGATCATTCTGCTCACTGCTCCTTGTGATTGCCCTTTGCTCCCATGGCATGGAAGTGGGTTTTTTTGTGCCTGGCTCGTCTCAGCCTCACTTGCTGTCTCACCAGCTGTGCTATTGCAACATGAATGCTGCTTTTGTATTGGAGGTGATCAGAACAGAATGAGAGCTTTGGACAGCCACGGTGCTTCCAGCTTGCTCAGTGCCTAGCCTGAGGTGATGGGAAACTGAGCATGATACCCCACGCTGGGAAAGGATCACAAGAACTAGAACATGATTACGCAGTCTCCTGAAATGCCCAGTTTTGCACCCGGAACATTTCACCCATGTAGCTATTTGTGTATTATCCTTTCACGTTTTGGCAAAAACTGCTAAAAAGGAGTTTAACATTATAAGCACTTAACTATCCAACCTGAGACGGTCTGGTCATTGTATTTTACTTCATCTTGGCTAAGGCAGATGATTGCATTTTACTTCATCTTGGCTGAGACAGATACTTAACATGGCTAGTCAGAGATCTGCACAACAAAAAAGAGTTGAACGTCAACATCAAGGTTTGGCCCACTGATCTTACCAAAGAGAAGGTATTTCCTGGATGGGGAGCAGCAAGAGCCATGTAGTTCATATAAACTCCCAGCAAGAACATATGATGTTGCTGTTTGCAGAAAATCATTACCAGATGGTACAATGATGGTAGGTGTATGCAGACCCACAGAGTGCAATAGAATGGATGAATAACATCTCTCTGCGGCACATTGAAAAGTCAAGGTGGTAGCAAGCAGTGATCTTGCTTCATACACACTGGTCATGCTCCATTCTGCCTTCGTGCTGGACATGGCTTCTGTGCAATGGGGAATGTGTCATGGGAATAGCCATGCCACCCAGGGCCTGAAGCCTCTACCTTGAGCCTAGCAGAGAAGAGCAATAACAAGGGCAATTAAATTTTGGTTGGTATTCTGCTGTGCTCAGCATGAAGGAGATTTCTCTGGGTTCGTTAACACAGCTCTGATTCACAACCTTGAATGGAAGGAGGCCAACAAGCACAGCATGCTATTCCTCTGAGTGAGCCATTCCAGCTAAATGGAGGCAAAAACTGCAGCATACTACACCTCTACTAGAAAGGTGCTCTGAAAGTTTCATTATGATATCATGCCATTTTAATGCTTTTGTGGTAAAGAGTGGGTCAGTTACATTGCCAGGGAAGTTAGTATGTTACTGTGGTATTTTACCAACTCCTGGCTTCTGTTGTCCAGATACAAAACAAAGAGTCCATGGGTCCTGTGAAAAGATTTTGTAATGTTAAAAAACCCCCAAACTAGCCTTTGAGAATGGCATGGGACAAAATATTTTTTTTTCAGATATGATTTTCAAGAAAGCCCTAAAGCAGAGTCATGTCCTTTCTGGTACAGGTGCTGATCTGGGAGCTTGGGAACACATTTTTTCTCAGCCCAGCAGAACAGGCTCTTGAACTCGAGGTGGTGGCAGTGTGTTTCTCAAATGCAGACTCTCTTTCTGTCCATGAATTTTCCAGGACCAAGGCCATGTATCTTTCTAGATTTGTTATTTTCTCATAATGGATAGACTAATGACTTAAGCAAATTCATTTGTGTATGAACTACCTCCTGTGTATGTCCATGAAGGAATTTGCACCTTATACCTGCTGAGTTGTCTAAGTCACAAACTTTTTGGTGGGGTCACTACAGCTACTGTTCTTCAGAAGAGTCAACACCAAAGACAACAACAAACAACAAGATGACTGTGAGCAGGGCTGCCCATAATGTGCTGTTGTAGGAATGTTCACAAACTAGAGCTATTTGTGAAACTTAAAAAATGTAGATTTACAAAAGGTCTTAAAGGATCTTTTGTGACTGGGAAGCATCAATCTCACTGAACTGAAGGAGAGCACAGAGCTTAATGCACTGAGGAAGCTGATGATTAAATCACTAAAAGAGATTTTGTCTCCTGGCCCTTATATTTACTCTAAAATAAAAGCTGTTTTTCTAGTTAAAGGTGAATCTCAGTCAGCTCCCAGAAATGCAGAAAATCAGAATTTTTCCTCTTCTTCCAAATATCAGTTTTGTACAACAATTGTATTCCATTGATCTGAGAGGGATTTGGGTAAAGCTTTTAATGTCCCATATGGTTTTGGGATTCAAAGAATTTCCGTGTAATGAAGTATTGTCTTCTGGACTTTTCCTTTTCTGCTTTATACTTAGCAGGCGGTATTATAACACTAGCAGCTTGGGGCAGTTTAAATTTCATATTAGGACTGTAGGATTGAGCTGAAATCCCAAAGGGGATTTTTATCCCTTTTCTTTTCAGCATGTGTCAATGGAAACAGTCCTCTGAAGGTCAAGAACAAGTGCTGTCCCTAAATATAGAATTCCTTTGGTTGTTGCAAAAGCAGTGTTCTCCATAGGAAGAGATTGGACTTCTGAGAAGGGTGCAGGTTTTGATTTCCTAAAGTTTATTTTGCAGAAGGGTCGTGGATAGAGTCTTGGAGACTGGTAAGAATCAGTGAGATATTATCAGCCCACAGCAAGGTTTTATGTTCCAAGGCTCCTGGCATGTAACCTGGGTCCTTATTTTCTATGCTACTGATTCTGGTATTATGTTTAATAAAAACAAGAGTAAAGAAGACTTTTTTATAACCATATTTTCCATTGCAGACATAAAGCAGATCATGCAGTTTGGTGTAAAAAAGGCAAGCATAGCTTATAAAATTTATTTGAGAAGGACCTGACTGAAAGCAAACTTATCTCAGCACTCTCATTAGGAATATTACATTAGTGTAGCAGCACCTCTTTTTTTTTATTATTAGAAACACAAAGAGCTAGTTGGCTTGAATGCATGTGGAATGGCCACCTCATAAATATGCTGTAATCCTTGTCATGAGAAATTTTTAAAGGCTCTTGGTGGGATCTGGTCACAGTTTTCTTTCACTTTAATTTTTTTTTTTTAATTTTTTTTTAGCCCAAAGGTTTCTGTAATGAAAACATTAGGGTACTTTTGATATTTTTAAGGTCCTCAGTTAACACTGTCTAGAAATGATATAGTTTGAAATTTTTGATTTCCTTTCTTTTTCTGCTTTTCTTTCTTATTTTTCCTTCATCTCTTCCTACTTTTTTTTTTTTTAATTTTTATTCTTTTGTGAATGGAAAAATTAAACTAGTGGGGGAAAAGACCTCTAAGAGAAAATCAAGATATGGGGAGGAAGACCAGTAACAGAAGAGGAGGTAGGGTCCAGATCCTTGCTCTGCTACACACCTTCCAAGAGAGCATGACTGAATGATTCTCTGGCTTAGAATTTAAATACCAAATTGAGCCTGCATTTCAAACTAGACTTACCTAGTATCCAGATGATATAGGAGAAAGTTTAAATGAGCTCCTGAGTAAAGCTGTGAAGAAACTCTAGCTGAGCCTTTAGAGGAGGTGACAGTGTCTTCACTAAGGTTCCCACCATTTGTCAGATATCTTGCAGCCTTCCTCTGGCCACCAAGTGGCTGATGTTCCTCCCTAGAAAGTCACAGTCTGGGGCTGGCTCAGACAGCTAGGTGACCAATGTGTGGATGCACCTTTTGAGCTCCTGGTGCTTTTTCTCTTTCAGATTTGGGCCTCCATGTCCTGGTATGTGAATAAGGATATAAGACTTCCTTGCCTCAAATCAGTATCAATAAAGAATCAATAAAAGCTGTGAGGCAGTGAGATACGACATTGAGAAGGGCCATAAAGCAGCTGTGACATCTCCATGCTGTCAAGGTGGGGAAAATGCCATGTTGCAGTTGTCTAGAAGCTCATGTAGAGCTGAGATGGTTCTCAGCAGTTCTCTGGGAAGTCCTGCAGGCTGGGTCTATCAGATCCGTATGTTCCTTTATGAAACACAGATGCTGATGCTTAGAACATTTGTCTCCACCAATTACTGACATATAGGTGCCATATGGCTAGTTCCTAATCAAACAACTACATGGCAGCGAGTAGAGGTTGAGGTGAGTCTTTCAGGGCAGGTTTACCCAGACAGTAGCCAGATGACAATGGGAGGTAGCCCAGTGGCAGAGCCCCTTCTTTCCTTCTTTGCATGCCTGGAATGAAGTGCAAAAATCTGTTTGGAATTTTTTCCTCAGCCAAGGCCTCTGTGTTTGTCAACAGCTTTGTTTTCTTGATGAAGCAAAATATTGAGTGGAGCAGCTTGAAAATTAGTATCCTGGGGCAGCGGAGATACAGGAAGAGAGGCACCACGCAGCATGGCTAATGTAGCCTGGCCACCAAGGAAAGCCTGCAGAGGCAGGTGCAGGTAGTTGGGGCTTGAAAACCCAACACAAAGGGTTCAGCTGGATGATCAGAAGAAAGCTGACTGCAAGGGAAATATTCTGTTTAGATTTTCCATAACATGAAATTCCTATAGTGTCAATCTGTCTTCTTGTGAGGGATGCTTGCTGGACACTGTGGGGATGAACCTGCTTTTGGCTTTTTCTTTGCTGGGGTGAAGCCTACAAGTGCAGCAACAGAGGAGGCCTCCTCTGGTGCTGAACACTCTGTGCTAAGTACAAGAACAAGCAGATTCCAGTTTGTGTGCCTCTCAGTGGGCTTTCTTTTCACAACTCCTAAAATTTGCATTACACCTTATAGTAAGTGTTGAAATCAGCCTAAGAAAGTTAATCCATTCTTTGAAAAATCATTGTGACTGTCAACTTCATGTTGTGTGTAGTTATTCAAGTTCTAAAGCCCTGAAAAATAAAGCTCACAAGAGAATTGGCAGCTGACCCTTAACTTCAAACATCATTGCTTTTATACTGTAATATGAATTATTTTCTGCTTTACAAACTTGTGTCATTCACTGAAGACCCTGCTGTGGACTGGAGTTCTCAGATATATTAGTTGTGAATTGTACTTGTTCTGCAAAAACTCAGGGCTCAGTGTTTTCTAGGTCTCAACAGCTGTCATAATTTTCCCAAGATACATTAGAAAATATTCTCTGGAGTTGCTGTGAATCACAGATGTTTGTTCTGAAGGATAGGGTTGGTGGTCCAGGGCCATATGTAAGAGCGCCTTGGTGAAATTCTACATGGGGGTCAGTTTCAGTGACAGTCAATCTTTGAAGGAAACATTTTCCTTACCATTGCCCATCAGCAGAAAAATGCTAATTGATTTTTAATGCCTCAGTCCCTACTGTAGAGAAAGGCAATAGGAGGCGGAAAAAGGTTTTGTTGTCTTTCCTGGTAGTTCATTTTGCAATCTCCAAGATACATCTGCTTACAGGGAATGGGGGACGTTCAGTAAGAACATCTGTGAATATCCCATGTTGTTACACTTCCAAAGCCAATGGCAAAGGCCTTGGCGAGATCCAGGGTTTTCAAACATGAGCCTTTTCTGCAAGTGTTTAGACAGATGGTTTGCTACTGTATGGAGCATCTTCAGGGAATTTACTCCTATTCTCAACGTTGCAATTACTGTAGGCTCAGGACTGGCTGTCTCCTGCTGAGTTTCTGAACACTGTTTGTTTTTGCTTGATGAAATTCTGTCTTAGATTTTTTGGTGATTATGCTATATTGTGTTCTTCCAGGCTTTGAAATGAGATCAGATTGCTTTTCCCTTGGCATTTACTTCCAAAACATATGTCAGCCAAATTTTGAAGTTCCTACTTGTGTACTAGTCACCCACCGAAAGTCAATGGGACCTTTACGTGAGTAATGCATCAAAACGAAGTAAGATTATAGGGGGTATTTCTTGGCTATGGAATAGCAGCTTGCAGCAGCAAAGGATTTATTTCCTCTGAAAGAGGTAAACAGGTACACCGATGGTGCCTTTGATGAGATACTTTTAAAATAAGGGTTGGCCAACCCATGGTGGAAGTGGGCACTAGAGCTGAACAAAAACTGGTTTTGAAGTTTGCCAATATGTTTATATATTTATATTTTTTCAGTCTTAAGCTAAAAATCAAATTCAGAGATATTTCCATTGATCTGGAGAATCTGCTCACCAAAGTTGACAGCATCTGTTATTTTGCTGAAAACCTAGCTGTGGAATTGGTATAAGAATATATATTGCTCAGCAGTTGTGGAAATATCTGGCCCCAGATGTATCAAGAATGCATGTTTGGGCAAAAGTCTTTAAAGAAGAAGTATTTCATACAAAGTATTTTGTGCTCAGTTAATCAGTGTTTTTAAATTAATTTCTTGTAATAGAAACTTCCACTAATCTCTAATAGACACAGTCCAGATCACATCCCAACACTTCTATTTGCTCCACTGTGCAAAGCTGAATATGAACTTTGAAATTCTGTCCCTTTGTGAGGGTGTTTGTAGTGTGTCCTGTTGGATTTCACAATGAAAGAACATTCAAAGAGCTGCTGCAGAACCATGTTTCTATGAGAACCACTTCTTTTCATAACCAGGCAGACTTGACCACACAGAAAGGGTGAAACTCATTGCTAAGAAAATAAATAGCACAAGACTATTTAGATCTGTGAAAAACAACTTGGTGGTCTTTGCCCTGGTCTGTTGAGGAGGAAGAATAGTACATTTTTTTTTCCTATTCCAAATATTTAGGAGGTCTCTACACACTGCAGTCACTGTCCTACTGTCTGTATTAATTAAAGCAAACAGGACTGACTTTGTCTTCATGTACTATATATGACTGCTGTGATGTCAGTGAAATTCACATCAGTATTAAACAGGTGTGTTAAGGGACTCGAGATGCTAGTAAACACTTAGAAGATGTTGGAGTCTTTTAAACTGAAATACCAGTCACTCCAATTTGCAATTAATCATTATAGTGATTTAATAATTGTAGAAGGTAAGTTTATTTTTGTATAATTTTTTAAATTTTTCAGTTGAGTCTAGGGAAATGAGTCCTGATTTCCTGCAGAAAAGAGCATTGTGTGTATGTCTCTGTGTGTCCCTAACACCTTTTGAATTCACTGGCTGACTTCTACCAGATTTGTCAGAGGAGTAAAGATGTCTAAGATAAGTAAGCTTCTACAAGCACATGGCCAGGTGGAAGAAAACTATGTTGGGATGACCTGACAGTAAGGAAAGGAGAAGAACAAGAGTGCGCATTATTAGAAATAAAAGAATCCATATAGGGGAAAAACCTTTTCACATGTCTCAGTTGCAATAAAATTTTAGATATCGAAGTGACTCATCCATGAGACACAAATCTAAAGGAAACTGGTTTCACTACTTTTGGTGCTTTTGTTATTAGCAGCATACCTAGTTTTATCTGCATTCAAGTGTTTCGGTAAGATTAAGAATACATGCTTCTCTGGAAAAAAAACCAAACAAACTAAAAACATAAGCATATGGTTGACCATGCATTCTTGGAAAAAGTATTTTCTGTGAAGAGGGGACTGAAGCAGGCTCTGAATAACTGGGATTCACTAAGAATATTCTGGGCGATATTAGATAAATGTCTCCGTTCTTCCATTTGTGGGGCTATTACCTGTTTTAAAAATGGGTTAATAATACTTAAGTGCTTTGAAAAGTGTTTTGAGTACTGCACAGAAATGTTCCCTGAGATCGGTGAAATTAAAAGCTCCATGTACTTCAGCATCCAGTTTCTTGCTACCATGGCATTACACTGTAAAAGCTTTGCATCACATATTTTTTTTTTTAATATATACAACAGTGGCCACTTTAATTGCTAAAATGATGCTAAAATGTAAAACCACACAAAAAGACTAAACTTCTTTTAATGCTTTCCTTTGTACTATTTGATGAACAATAAAGTCAAAAGTTACCATGCACATGATGCAAGGCATAGCAAAAATTATGGTTTAGCTATTAAGTAAGTAAACTTTGAATCAATACGATCATGTATGGTGGATGAATCTGGCTGTACTGTCTAATAGACAGGAGGGTTTTTGAGCTTCACTACTCTTCTGTTAACTGGATCCATACTGGTACAAGGCATATGAGATATTCTGTCAGATAGTAAGTATAGGGAGGCTTGGTACTCTATGTTTTATATCTCTCTAAATCAGTCTAATAATTTTTTTTTTCCTTCTCTTTGAATAAAAAAAATTAGCAATATTATTTACAGAGCTAACATTTCTGGAAGCTTTTAAGGAATGCATAAAGCTTTGATGACATCATTAAAGACATTAAAGATGTGTTTGAATGAGAGTTTCTGAAAAGTTTTAAATCATACAGTGCTCTAATCAGCTGCAGAGAAAGAGTTGCTGGATAGATCTGTTGATTCTCCATGTCCCTTGAGTGTGTTTTATGCTGTGTCCAGAACCCAAACCTGATTTGCTCTGGATCTAAAACTCAGGTGTTAGATGACAGAGAAGGGTTAAGGCTGAGCTGAAAGATGTACTATGGTTTTGTCCTAACTCTGGTGAGGAAGCCATGATGGCTTGAGGCATAAAACACACAGTTTCCTGGGTAAGAAGAACTACTTTAGCATAGAAAAATCATTCAAACAGCATGTTCTGTAAACAAATTAATCAACTACTGGCCAGATTTTCCACAAATTCGTGTGGTTACATTAGGGTCAGCTGGGGCCCAATTAACTTGTGTTAGCTTCCCAGGGTCATCTGATCTTGGCAATTTTCGTCATTCCAATAAAATTGTGTTTGATTTCTGGTGCGTAGAGAACAGCTGTGATTCCAGGTCTTTGGCTTTGTCTAATTCCAAGGAACAGTGTGCAAACAAACTAATCATCTGAGATCTCAGCAATGAGCACGGGCAAGTGTGAGTTATGTGCATCAGTAACTTGTGCAAGGGAACTAATTAGGAGCAGATGCTTAAACTTTCCTGATGTTTATATGAGGAGAACAAATTGCCCGCTGGCAGAAAAAACCATCTGTAAAAATGGCGTTCCAGCCTCATAATTTGAAATGTTTTCATTATATTCCTAATTTGTATGTACAAAATAAATTGCAACTATATATATTCAATCAGCAATGCCTGAGTTATGTAAGGTTCAAGGTCTGGACCATGTCACCCAGAAATTCTGTAAGACCATTACAGATTCAGCTAAAGAATAGATGTCCATGAGCCACTGTTTAGAAAAGAAAGTAATATATTTTTCCTCAAAAATTAACATGCATGGAGGATCTTATAAAATCAACACGAGTAAGAAATGCTATTCTTCTCTGATTCCTTAGAAAAATAGGAAGAATTTGCTGGTAAATAAATTCTTCCCTCTCTTTCTTTTTCTGGTCCTCTAGACAAGAGAAAATAAATGAGTCGTTAAAACACTGGTGTCATGCAAAGGAGTAATGTTCTCAAGGTATGAAAACACATTCCCTCCCCCTTGCAGAATCCAGCTTCTTTTAAAAATAATGAATACTGAAGTGTTTAGGGATCCCTTCGTATAAATCGTGTATGTCCCACACAGTGAAAGACCTGTCCATTCCCACAGATGTCAGCTGGGACATAAAAGCTTATTTTGGCTGTGCTTGCCGAGTCCTCCTGCCGTGGGCTAGACCGCTTCCCTCCACCACCTGTGTGCAGCACTGATTGATTCAAAACCAGACCACAGACCGTAGGCTGGAGAGGCAATTATTTGTTTCTCAAAGTCAGTCTACTGTAGCTTGAAACTGACTTTACAGAAGGCTTAGGAGCATTATGATAGCTTTGGGGTAGTTGTTGGGATAGTTATTCTTCTGGGGAAATCTTGACCTATCCAGCTGGGCAGCTCGACTGCCTGCTCTTGCCTGGCAAGACGAAAAATAAATGGTTGTCTTTAGCTTATCAATATTACTGCAACACTGCCGGACCTGCAACAGAGTCACTGAGTCTAATTTCTTGTACAGCACAGGCCACTTCATTTTGCAAAGTTACTCCTGGACAAAGTTCAGGAGTAGTGCTTGTAAAAAGTCTTTTCCGGGGTGGAATTTAGCTGTGATCTGAGCACTTCAAGAGATAGATATATTCTACAATTTTGTAGATCATTTTCTTCAACATCTAATGACGTACACAGATGAAAAAAAAGTATGGCTAAATTTATAACTGCATTTTTTTATGGATTTGGTTTGCCAGCTATTGTTTTGTGTCACTTTTTTTCCGTTTTAGATAAAAAGAATATGTTATTGGCTGATATATCCTCCATGTGAGGATAGTCAGACACCAAAATCAAATCACCACTTAATCTTCTTTCTGAGAAGCTAGGTATGTGGAGTTCTTTAGATGCCTTGCTACAGGACAATATTTCCTGATGAAAGGTCAGAGCTGCAGCCTGTGGACTTCCCCTTCTGATGACATCTCTTAAGGCATATGCTGGAAAATGTTTTCTCAAGCCCTTAAATCATTTCAGTCATTCCTTTCTGTTTCCCAAACATTCAGTATCATTTTCTGAAAGACACCCAAACTGACAGCAGTGACCCAGCATGTGACTATCACAGACACAGGGAACATCATCTCTCTCCTGCCTCACATCTGTTCTGGATGCACCTTGAGCAATTGCACTTGCTGGGTTTTTTGCCAGATAGGCACGCTTGGAGCTTAGGCTGAGCTTATCTGCTCTGGCAGTTTAGTCCTTCAGTAAAGTCCCCACTTTCCTATTGCCTTTTCTATTACTCTGCTTACCTGCCTTCCTCCAGTCTATGGAACAAGTCTAAGAATTCTTAGGTCTCAGGAGATGCTTGGCATTCATTTATCAAGTAATTACATTCCAGATGAGTAAGGAAAGTACTTAGCAATATCCAAGCTGTAGTGACTCAGTGATACCAGTGACTCAGCTGGCCTCACTACACTCTCTGTCATACCTTAGACTTGGTATTTCTTTGTTGTTAGTTACTTTCTGAAATAGGGAGTTCTCCAGTCATTTAGTATGTGCTTGTGTGGTGCTAAAGTAGATGAAGGTCTCATTGTGTCAGACCTTCTCTTAAGAAGAGATAAGAGGTAGTCTGGTCCCCAAGGAACTTGCAATAAGGTATACAAGAGTTTGGAAAGCACTTACCTGTGTTACCCAGAGAGATCAAGACCTTGATTTCCTGCACAGGCTCTGCTGTCTGCTACATTGAGAAGATGGCTCCTGCTATTTGTCCGACCTTTGACTGCAGCTGTCAAAGAGTAAGCAGTTTCACTGGGCAGTCTGCAGTACTCGGAGCATCCCCAAACAGCACCATAAATGCTGCCAGCTGTAGGTGGGGATCGTGACAGTGCAGGAGTCTGCAGAGCTCAAGACTGCCCAGGAGCATTTAGTTGAGCCCAGGGTACCCCTGTGGACACCTATGGTGAGAGCAGCTCCTGGTATTGAAGCAGGGCGCTGCTGTCCTGTGGTTCCCAGTGGTTTTGTGACTGGTTTACCTGTGTGGTAGATCCTTGCTTTTCCATTGATGGTAACTGAGGAAATGCCTCAATGTACACCATCTCTGCCTTTTACTAGTATCTTTGGTTAGTCTTTTTCATATTATTTTATTCTCCTTCACTTCCAAATCTCATGTTGAATGTCCTGAGATGTGTTGCCACTGGGCTTCCAGGGATGTATATCAGGCTTTTAATTACTTCTTTCATTCTTCACTTCTACAGCTCCTGAAAAAGCTGAATTGAAGGTTTGCAAAGCCTCTGGGGATATGTTTGCTCATTGCTCAAGTAATTAGATTTGTCTTACGCAGTTTTGACATTTTAGCCTGTAACTTCTTTTTTCTTTTTTTTTTTTTTTTTCTCAGAAGCAAAGCAGAGGCAGATCCTCAGGAGAGATCTATTGAATGGCACAGATCTATTGAGTTTACACTAGAGAGTCTTATCCCAAGGCTGAATCCAAAACAATCTTTCTATCCTCCCATTCTTCAAAGTTTCCTTTACCCATGAGGAAGTGAAATCAATGGAATTGCACTGGGATGTTCAGAAACACAGTGATTTATAAGAACAAGGATTGTCAAATCTTGGAAAAAAAATCTCGGTGATGTAGTAACTTATGAACTCTCTTGTCCTTTTAAGTGTTTGAATCAAAACCAGATACCTTGTATTAGATGTATCCTGTATCAGCCACATGTTGGTGAGTCTATTGTGGAAATCACTGTGGAAAAACCCATGGCCAGCTTTGAGAAGTTCAGAATAGACTATTATAAAATCCAATGTCTTAAAATCTCCATTTAACTGTCAGTAGTAAGGATAGAGCCAGTCACAAGCAGAATTTTGAGTGAAAGGCATCTAGGACAGGACATGTAAGTTTTCCACCAGATTAATAGAAACTCTAAAATAAAGGTGTTAGTTGTGTATCAGCACCTCTACATAGGTTTCAGTGTTACCTAAAGTAACAGTAACTAGTCGGGTAGTGTCTCCACCTTACAGACATTGAGTTGGATTCTCTTGGCTGTCCAGTCTCATTTTCTGCAAATAAT
>JAAGNO010028355.1:35977-46975 GCA_033439905.1 Ceryle rudis | reverse complement strand
GCCACCACCTCTCTGGGCAGCCTGGGCCAGGCTCTCGCCACCCTCAGGGTCAAAAATCTCTCCCTTCTCTCCAGTCTAAATCTCCCTCTTTCAGTTGAAACCCATCCCCCCTTGTCCTGTCCCAACAGGCCCTGCCTGTCCCCATCTTTTCTGACAGGCCCCCTTAGGTACTGACAGGCCACACGAAGGTCTCCAAAGGAGCCAAGGACTGGAATAAACCAGGTCTATACTCTGAGTCACTTGCCATGCAAATCTTGACTAACAGGAGCTGTGCGGGCACCAGTGATGCATTAGTAAAGCTTATTTTGCGTCAGGGGAGCTGCACTTTCTTTTCAGCAGAGCCTCCAATAGAATGAGCAGCTCCTGGTTACCATAGTTTTGTGCCTCAGGGATGTTTTCCTTCATGCTTTTGGACTAAAAGGATATCTGTTCTGGGGGCCAGCTCACTTCTGAGGGATTTGGCAAAAAAAAAAGAGATAGGAATGCTCAGAGCGTGTTTCTTGAGGCAAGAAGTTGTGCACTAAGTAGCTTTTGGTATGTTAGGCACAACTGGAGAAGCTGGGTTTCAGCAGCAGCTTGTGTGGAGGAGAGGACCATGGAAATGATGGTCTTTGGTTCTCAAACCATGTTTCTTCTGTGACCCTGCTAAGCCAGGTTGCCCCTAAACGGGGGACTACAGCAGTGGGTTGTAGGAGCAGTTTCACACTCTGCATTGATCATCTTTTGGTCACGGCCTGATTGTCTGAAAGCCTGGAGCTGGGAGATACTGCTGCATTAGATGTGCTTTGGGAGGAAAATTCCATACAAATCCTTGGTGTTGAGGAGCTCAGCTTTGGGGAGCTTCAGCTGTGGCACTGGTAGTAGCAGAGACCTGCTGCCATTCCCTTTGCCTCTCTGGTTTGAATTTTTATGCCTGAGGCTCTTTCCTCAAAGGGGTGAGTGCTCAGACAGAGCCAGGAGATTGGATTTTGAGCTCCTCAGACTGTTCTCTCTTCTTGACGGCGTATGGTCTGGTTTGATGATGTTCCCTTTCCCCCCTCTCCCATGAACAAGGGCAGACAACAACCAACCAACAGAATTTCTTTTGTTTGTTTTGCAGAAACATGCCAAGGGGCAAGATCTGCTTAAAAAAGTCTGTGACCACCTCAATCTCCTGGAAGAAGACTACTTTGGTTTGGCCATATGGGACACGCCGACCTCCAGGGTAAGCAGCTGCTCTCACCTGGGTTCTGTACCTAGGAGGGTTTAGCTCCTTGGAAGGATCATCTCACCCTGGGGAGGAGATGGTGGATAAGCTCTTCTTAAAACTCCTGTGGGTATCCTAAAAAAAAAAAAAAAAAGACAAAGAGGGTCATCACAGAGGCAGAAGTTGTGAATAAATGACTACAGGAGTGTGGGCTTCAGTAGAAAAGCTACATAAACTGGTATCTTCACCTGGAGAAAATTAATTACAATTATTTACTGCAAAATGATGTCATTAATTTGTAAAGCTATAGCTCAAGAAGTCAGAAAAGCCCTTACTCAGATAAGGCTCTTCTGACTCTAGAAAACCAACAGGTTTTTAACTGTGATTTTAACAGGTTAACTACTCTTAGACTGTAGAAGATCAGCCTGGATATTGACATGCTGCAGGGGAACTTCACAGCCCTGGAGCCTGTATTGACCAAGCCAAGCAGCAGTGAAAGCTGCCTCCCTGGCACCAGTGTCATTTTTTTGTAAGATTCAGTCGGAGCCAGATTTGAGTCGAGGCTTTACCCTGCAAAAGAACATGCCTGACTTCATACCAAATTCCTTACTCATATGCTTTCAGTTTAAGGTCTTTGTTTGGTTAGACTCAAGCCGTGTCTTCTCTTTTAAACCCCTGGTTACGCTTTAACTCGGCAATTACTCAAGCTCTGGTTCATGAAGCTTGCCAAAAGCAGGTGAAATTGAAATCAGGAGCTGATTTTTATGTCCTTTAAACCAGTTACACAGTCTGACCATTCCTGTACTTCACCTACAGCAGTTGCTTATGGCCCAGGTTACTAAACTGACAGACATTTGTCATTAAATACTTAATAATTGCAAGTGTGAATTTTTAATATGCAGGAAAAATAACTCCCCGATCCTCAGGACACCTTTTCTCACAGCTCGATGAGCTGGTGTCAATTCCTCTGAAAGTAAAAGCAGGTGCCTCCTTCCCCCAGGCTGACCAGGGCTCAGGGGTGTGCAGCTTTTTAACTGTAGGGACTGAAAACAGGCAGCTTTGTCTGAGTTGTGTCCCAGAGCTGGGAGCTGAGGATGGTAAACCCTCTGTGCTGGGGTTTGTCTCCAGTGCAGAGTAACCTGCTCGGTGGAGTTCTGGTTTACTCTTTTGTGGGAAAACACTACTTTGTTGGGTGTTTTTGTGAACTCTTCCGATTATGTTTCTGTGAACTTCAAAGTCTCAAGCTCCATCTCTCTCTGGCTTTAACTTCAAACGAGACCCAACACTGAGTTTCTGATTTACAAGTAGAAATGGTCTTAATTAAGAAACCAACTGATTAGCTCCTGCACCTCACCCGCAGCTCTGCGGAGCTGGCAGAGATGCACGTGTGGATTCCTGGACTGGAAGGGGCTGTATGTGGGATTTTCATCCTTCCCTACCAATGGGATGTTTTCACTTATATTTCAGTGAATAGGTCATTAGAAAACCATCACTAATATTAGAAAGTCTTGGCAATCCTTGTTCCGAGTAGGGTGAGTTTGGAGACAGGGTCCTTAAAATGAATGCAGACATCCTGAGGATCGTGCATTTTCCCACGTGCAACTAGCAGAGGGTGACAACAGAAATAAGAGATGGTGACAGTGGGTAGAGCAGCTGCTCGGCACGAAGGAGCTTGGTGCTCACTCTGCTCTGAAAGGGAGGATTGTTTTGTCCTGATTCATGACAGAGCGTGGATGAAAGGGCCATTAATTGGTGTCCTGTCATTGTCCTCCGGATCGGGCAGGGCGAGTGGTGAGGACGCGTGACTGCCTCCCAAAAACTGGACGTTAGCGCTGCAGCAACGAGCATCCTGGCACCAGTGTGGACGTAGAGATGTTCTGCTAAAAACAGTAGCCCTAAAAAGACAATCAGTGGCATGGCTGCCTTTCTAATAGGTTTCATATCCCCAGTTTTATAGGCTAGAGAGGCAAGCGTGTAAAACAGGAAGATTAAATGTAAGTATTGCTGTCTCCCTGCCACGAAGTGATGTGTCCTTCTGGTCAAGACAGATTAGCTTGAGGGATTCAATGAGTTAATTCCTTCACCTCAAGAGACCTGGATATCCAAGTGGTGCTCAGTGCTTGTCAAAATGAAGAAGGTGGTTGAGTGTAGCCTCTCCAAGAAGGCTGTTAGCACCTCACTGTCCCCTTCAGCTGGGCAGACCTTGACCTCTGCAAGGGGAAAAGCTGAGGCCTGATGTGCCAGGACTGCTAAGAGCGTGCTGGCAAAAGCTGGAGTTGTTTTTTGAAGCTTGTGTTGCACTGCCATCCCACAAAACCCCAAATTACAGAGTTGGGAAGGGAAAAAGGATATATTTCTAAATTTGTAGCTGAGATAATTACTAGAAGCTTGAGTCATACTTAAAAGAGATGAAGTTTGTGTCACGCTTCTGTAAAAGATTCCAGCCTTCCCCAGCGATGGGATGTTTTCACTCATATTTCAGTGATTAGATTGTTAAAAAACCATCACTAATAATAGAAAGTCTTGGCAATCTTTGTTCCAAGTAGGGTAAGTTTGGAGACAGGGTGCTTAAAATGAATGCAGACATCCTATTTGACTGTTTTTAAAGGTTCTGGAGAGAAAAAAACCCCAAGTGTTGCACAAGTGCCCCATGTAGCTGGATGTGCCTGTGACTGTCCCTTCTCTATTTGCTCCCCACCCTAAATATCTGCTTTTTTTCCCCCCCCCCCCCCCATTCCTCCTGCCTCCCTTACAAGTAAGCAGGTTGGAAATGTACCCACCGAGACCACAGACTGGAGTAAAAGTTGTGAAAAATGCCCCATCTCTCAGTTTCTGTGGCTGCGTTCCTGTCAATTGTTGTCTTTTTGCCGTATTTTTAGCAATTCTCAGTTTTCTGTGGTGATTCTGGAATGTCTGTTGAACTGTTTTTATCCTCTTCCAGACGTGGCTGGATCCTGCCAAAGAAATCAAAAAACAGGTTCACGGTAAGTAAATCAAATTGATCATGTTGGGAGGTGTTTTTTCTTCCTCCTTTCCCTAAACAAGCCTGGCTTTGGTGGGCAATCCGTGGGGCCCAGGGATGGGTGAGAGTTCAAGTGAGGGTGTCTGGAAGGGATCAGCATGAGGTCGAGCAGTCTGCACATCCTTTCTCTTCTCCTTAAGTACTTAGTGATGCTCTAGATTCAGGAAAAAAATGTCATTTCCTTGGGAAAACATAGCTTGGAGTGTGTTGGCCCTGTTCAGACCCACGCTGTCCTTGCTGCCACGTGACCCTGAGGTGGGAGATCTGCTCCCTGTTAGGGGATGGGAAAATAGGTGTCAGTGGGAACCATTTCAATCTCATACAATCGTGAAGATTGGAAACGACCTTCAAAATCATTAAGTCCAACAGTCTACTAATCATTATCAGGACCACTAAACCATGACTGGAAGTGCCACATCTGGATGTTTTTTGAACCGCTCCAGGGATGGTGACTCCACCCCCTCCCTGGGCAGCCTGTTCCAAGGCCTCACCACTCTCTCAGGAAAGAAATTTTTCCTCATATCCAACCTAAACCTCCCCTGGTGCAACTTCAGCCCATTTCCTCTTGTCCTATCACCAGTCGCCTGGGAGAAGAGACCAACACCCTCCAACCTCCCTTCAGGGAGCTGTAGAGAGAAATAATGTCTCCTCTCAAAAGAGACTGGGAGAGCCTGAGTGAAATTGTGTCTTGTGGCAAGGTTTATGGACTCTGAGGCTGTTTTGGGGTCCAAACAGGGGTACTAGAATGATAAATGGCTCGAGTAGTATAAGGGCAAATACCAGATGCTCTCCAAAGTTGTCTTTTAAGGTCTGCAAGCACTGAATTTGTTCAAGATGAGGGCAGTGTCAAAGTTAAATAAATTTTAGAAGCTTTTTCTTTCTCTCGGGAGCAATCTAACTGCTTCAGAAGTAAAATAACTCTTTTAGAAAGTAAAATACTGTTTTATGGAGGTAAGATGGTGTTTTATGGCAGTACAACACTGTTTACAGATGCTTTTGGTGGGGGATGCAGAACAAAGTGTGTCCTTACGTACAGGTTAGGGGGGAAATGCCCCAGGGTTGCGGAGTCAAGGTAAAAAAGCTCCTGCTCTTATAAGCTTCTCTTCGAATGGATAGCAGGGTGTGTGTAAAAGCATGAGCTGCTCTGGCTGTGCAGGTAAAACTCAGTCGGTGTAATGAGTGACTTGCTGTGGCACCTGATTCCCTGAGATGGGTTAGATGGCAAATGACTTGAGTTTACTTGAATATATGCTGAATGTACCTCAGAGTCTGTTGGTTTCGGTAACCTTTGCTGCCTCAAACATCTGCTTGGAATGACTCCTCTTGAACTGTGTGTAACACAAACAACATGCCTCCCGTTTAATCCCAGTTATGGTGTTGCATAAGAAGTAAATCCATGAACGCTGAGGTCCGTGTCCCTCCCCCCCTTCCCTGTTTGAGATTGCATTAAATCTCCGAGCAAGTTTAAGCACAGGGGAGATCTTCTCTTTCTGAATAAATGGTATTTTGAACTGGTGTTAAAGGGCACAGCCCGGGGGGGAGATATAGCTATGAAAATTACTTGGAGTGCTTATTGGGTCAGCCAGGGCTATTTTCTGTGGGTAAACATGATTATTGTCAAGAAAAAGAGGGTGTGACCCCTTCAGCTGTGTCGCCTGTAATGTCACCGCCAGAAATGCCAGTTCTAGGTGCGATGCTGTGGATTCTTGCTCCAGTTGACGCCTCTAACGGTGCTGTACAAGGTTTGCCACGAGCTGTATTAAAGCATTTAGGTTTGGACTTGTCAAGTTCTTCCTGTCTTAGTGCTTTCTGGTTTTGTCCTGAGATTGATGCTTGTGTTGTGCTGGGTTTAACCCGTGGTCTGACCATTAGGCTGCCGAGTGAATTGGCACATCTACTCTTTATGAGAAAGATGCAAATTGGGTCGAGTGATAAAACAATACAAAATCATTTAACTTACAGCACACGCCTGACCTCTCTCCATGAGTCCTTCTTTTCAATCGGTGAAAAATTATATGAGTCATTTAGTCTCTTAGCAATGAATTATTTTTTTTTCCACACGTTGCGGTTTATTCCAGTGTATTTACCTGCTCCTGCTTGTATCTTAGCTTCTGCAAATGAGATCTTTCCTTACGCCGTCTGCAGCAAGCTGTGCAAGTGAGCAGTGGTAAAATCAGGATCACTGGCTGTACTTTGAAGATCAGAGTGGGAGTTCCAGCTTTGGGTTTTTTGGGGGGTTTTTTTTTTGGTTGTTTTTTTTTTTCAATGACTGGCTATCACAAAGCTGTTCTGCTGTGGTTTATTTTTCTCAGCCTCTTTGTTGTTACAGGAGGCCCCTGGGATTTCACCTTCAATGTCAAGTTTTATCCGCCGGATCCGGCGCAGCTGACAGAGGACATCACCAGGTGGGCTACCTGGGAATCTTGCTGCCAGCCGGGGACCCCGCTCAGCAAAGCAGGGAATATTGAACCCAAATTGTTAATATTTGGGTGGTTTTCACTCCTTCGGCAAGGAGAGGAGATGTTGTAGCGGTTTGGAGGGGGGTTTGTTGCTTGGTTTTAGCGGATGTGTAGGATGCTCCCACTCTCCTCTGAACTCCAGACGTGTAAAGCAGCGTTGTTGGTAATCCTGGGATGTGTCTGTTGGTATAGAAAGGTAAATTCTTAGTTAAAAACAAGATTTTCTTTTTATAAGTGTCCTCTAATCCCTTTGCAGAGTGGAGGGGACCTTAAATCCTCCTGTCCTCACTGTTTACCATGAGAATATTACCCCATAAGTAAAAAAACAGAAGTTAGAATCTGGCATCACACTGCATTCATCAGTGGCATAAAAAAAGAGATTCTGTTTGATCCTCAAGTTTCTTAACTTCCTTTGTGCTCCCTATAAATTGTACTTTGCTTTTTCCCCCTCCCCCAGGTATTATTTGTGTCTTCAACTCAGACAGGACATCATCACGGGGCGGCTGCCCTGTTCCTTTGCGACCCTGGCTCTGCTGGGTTCATACACGGTCCAGTCCGAGCTGGGAGACTACGATCCTGATCTGCACAGCCCAGATTACATCAGTGAATTTAAACTGGCCCCAAACCAGACAAAAGAGCTTGAGGAGAAGGTTGTGGAACTTCATAAAACATACAGGTAAGGTGGGGCGGCTGGAGGACTCGTGCTTGCACAGCAGCCTGAAATAAATAATGGAAATAATGGGGCTTTCTGGTGTTTTCCCCACCTCTGTTGTATGCTTTGGGTCTCCTGATGGGTTTTCTTTATGTGGGCAACAGAAGCTTTAGCCATAAGGTGTGAATGTTCAGCTGCTGAGAATATCAGCTTTTTTTAGAAAAGATCTAATACTTTATAACCAAATCTTCCTAGAAGCTGGAATTCTCTTTTCCTGCATGAGAAAAATTGATGTTTTTAGAAAGCAGATACAAAGTCTTGTCACTGTTTATTAACAGGAGCTCTTCTTCAACAGTACAGCCCTGAAAGTGGGGTTTATTTCATGTGAAAATGCAAAGTTCACTTGTTTTAACCTTGCCTGTTGTCTTTTTTTTTTTTCTCCATTTGCTCTGGGATTTATGTGTTTTTTTGGATTGCAGTCTGGTTGGAGCAGAGCTCGTCTCTTTGTGTGTCACCTGCAGCATGTTTGGGGTTTTGTGCTGCCACATTCAAGGAGTAAGCCGTTCAAAGGTGGAAGCGTTCCAGGGGCTGCAGGAGATGTAAGACTGTCGTTGGGCTGCGCTCCTCATGCTTCCCAGCGTGGCTGTGACCTGGGCAGATGTGTCGTCTTCAGGCAGGATTTGAAGGACTCCTGTGAGTCCTCCACGTACAAGATGAAAGGATGACAGTAACCAAACCTCTACATCATCTTATTCTGAGCTTATTTTCATAGGTGCTCTCGAGCGCTTGGATGGCAAGAGCTGTGCAGAGCCGAGGGCTGGCCTGGAGACCATCCGGCCAGCAGCTTCTGCACACTCCCAGAGATATGTTTGGCTTTTAGGGAGGAATATAAAAGCCCATAAACCCACTTGGTGATACCGAGGCCTTCAGCCAGCAGCCCCTTGACCTGCGTAGAGCTGCTGGCTGATGCACCATGAACAAGAATAGTGCAAAGACAAGACCTGCTCGCTGGGAGCTAATACCAGTGGGGAAGAGTAGTGTGCCCCAGGCTGTGACTGAAGCTACATTAACACCTCGCTCAACCCCCACAAATCAATACTGTAAATTGATTCCCCTCCATTTGCACTGTGAGGAGAGGAAATGAGGGAGTATAGGTCCTGGGCCACTGACAAGCTTCGTGGCTTGAAGTCAAAGGCTGTTAGCAGTGCTCAAAGTGGCGGATCACGTTGCTGAATTATTCATGGCTTCATTAGAGAGATACTTCAAGGTATAGGTGTAGTTATATTTAATCTGCTCGTGTCTGCAGGAGGAAGTAATATGTACCCATTTCATTTCTGGTCTGTATTCTGTGAACACTAAACTGTCAGAGGGTTTTCAGTGGGAAAACTCTGCCGACGTCTGCTCTGGCTCTTGCTGCTTCATCTGCAAAGCACAAGGCACATGTTGGAGAGTGTTCCTGGGTCTGTCGGGTAGAGGAGTGTCCATAGGCTTGTCTTTGTCTTCCCTGCCTCCCATCACTATTTACATCACACACAAGATGTATTTGAGCACTCAGTAAGGAGGACATCAAAGCAGGGAACAAAATGGAACGGATACAGCTGAGTACTCTTCCAGCAGAGCTGTTGGATGTACCTCATACACCAGGAACTTATTAACAAGGGCACTTCAATAACGTTCGTAATAGCCTCCTTTATCAGGATGTTTCTGCTAAGCAAAGTTGTGCTGTGTAGCCCCTCCTGCAGACAGGGAACCATCTGTTCGCAGAAAACCTCTCATTTGTCTGGTCAGCCCCAGCAGAAATCGCTGCCCAGTGGCCTCAGCTGTCCATGCATTTGGTTTGGAGAACAATAGCTAGGGCTGGGACGGGTCCGGAGGCAGGAGGTCTGGGAAGATGGTACCTCTTACCCTCTGCCTTTGGCTGAGTTGATGTTTCTTCCACTGAATCGAGTTTGGGACCCCATACTGCGCTTCCTCACTTTCTCTTCTGGGCTCTGTACAGCTCCACAGAAATAAGGTGCATCTGGTTTACGGGGATGTCTCTCAAAGCACAAGTCTGTGAAATCAGGGTAATTTAATAATTCATCACCTGGGAACAGATTTGTGTTGAAAGCAAAATAAAATCTGACAGGTAAATGCTTCTGTGAGCTCTGCCTTGTCACCTCCTAAGAGCAGCAGTTACAGGACTACGAAGCCCTTTCTCTCTTTCCCCAGGTCCATGACTCCAGCTCAAGCAGACCTAGAGTTTCTTGAGAATGCAAAAAAGCTGTCGATGTATGGAGTCGACCTTCACCAAGCCAAGGTGAGAATCAGCATGTGTGCACCTGCCTGGGCAGTTTGTCCTCTGATGATCCTTCCCTTGCAGAAGCAAGTTTCACTATTTCAGGAGACTCCTTTTGAAAGCTCTGGGAAGTATGGAAACAGAGACACACAACAGAAGTGCCTCGAGCACTGTTGCAAGTGTTGTAAGAGAAGTGAATCTTCCCCATTGCCTATTTATTTAAGTATTACATGAAGCTTTACAAAGCTACTGATGTAGATGGGTCCTTGCTCTGAGGAACTTAGAATAAGGCTCTGCAAGGTGATGCAGGACAGACCCTAGACCTCCTTTGAGCAAACAGCATTGCAGGAGAGATCAGCAGAATGGAGGAGGTTGTGAGCAGAAAGGTGAAGGAGAAACAAGCCTGGTCCTGTCTTGTGTAGGGAGCTGGAAGCTGAGCCTGGGATGATGGGGAGATGAATTCAGGGGAGGTGAAAGGGGTCATTTGGTAGACATTGACCTGAAACCTGTAACCCTGACGTTGCTTTAATCCTCATCTGCTTTCCCAGGACTTGGAAGGAGTAGACATCACTCTGGGAGTCTGTTCCAGTGGCCTTCTTGTTTACAAAGATAAACTAAGAATCAACCGCTTCCCTTGGCCCAAAGTCTTGAAGATTTCCTACAAGCGCAGCAGCTTCTTCATTAAGATTCGTCCAGGGGAGGTACGTTCTGACTTTGTGCTCATGTCATCTTTAATTGCCTTCTGATTATCACCAACACCTATGCTTCACTAAAACCGAGGGAGAAAGGGAGGGAGCTTTTCTCTGAATTAGACTTTTAGACTCTTACTGAGTTTCTGATCTTAGCTTGGTATTAAGTTCAGGTAACCCTGCTGACCTTGCTAAAGCGATAACCTGGTGGGTGACAATTTAAACAAGGTGTCATCCAGCACCACCTCCTGGCACCGCGTGGTATTCCCAGCATCCGGAGGAGACTGGTGGGAAGTTCACAGCTGAAACTGGGAGAGGACCAACTCCTTCTTTTGGAAGAGGATCAAGACAAAGGCTCTTTGTCTCACTTTCGTTAAAAAAACCCAAACACACACATACGCAAAAAAAAAATAGTCACATACCTTTTCACTGAGACTGCTGCAGGCAGGAGGTGGCTGCCCTAACACTGCTTCTTATGAAAAAGGAGATTCCCAGAGCAGCCTGGTCGCTGGAAATGTGGGGGGGAAAGAAGCTGTGGGGGGGGAGGGGGAAAACACCTCTACACGACTTCCCACTCAAGGCCTGGTGTCGTCTGGCAGCTCTTGGGCCGAGTGGGGCCGCGTGGCGGCATGGCCCGCAAGCACAAAGGCAGCGCGGAGTGGTGCGCAGCAAGATGGAGGCGGCGGGGGCGGAGTGAGGGGGGCGGTGAGGC
>JAAGNO010028355.1:25050-35877 GCA_033439905.1 Ceryle rudis | reverse complement strand
GGGGCTGGATGGTGGGGAGTCCGTGGGTCGCCGCGGCGGAGGTGCAGGCGCGGGGTGAGCCGAGCTGTGTGCCATGCGAAACGTCGGTTCTTGCGCGAAAAGGAGTTGGGAGGCGCTTCGTCGCTTTTGCCTCCTTAGGTGCGAGGCCTTTGGCTACTCCAAGGACATTGTACGGTGCCAGTGATGTGCCTGGTGACGGCGCTGCTTCGAGGGTTGGTGTTGATATGTTTCTTTTTCTCCTTTGACACCTCAAGATGTACACACTGCAGAACCATGTTACCTTGCAGCGTTTTAAAGCTTTGTTCTAGTGATCTGGACTTCAGTAATGTGGTTTCTGTAAGCAGGTAGAGCTGGCAGCTGGTGGCAACAGTGGGAGATGCTGTATAGCCAGGTAGCTGTGAACGTAACTGGCATTGTGGAACCTGTGCTTAATGAACAACTGCAAAATGGTCAGAATTGCTGTTCCCTTCTTAGTGTGGGTATTGCAACTGGTGCAGACAGAGTGGCTTTGCTACCTTCTTGGAAACAGAAGCATGGGGAAGACAAGCACTCAGTGAGAAGGCCGTGTTGGCTTACAACTTGGGGTTTAGAA
This sequence comes from Ceryle rudis, assembly GCA_033439905.1. Taxonomy (NCBI): domain Eukaryota; kingdom Metazoa; phylum Chordata; class Aves; order Coraciiformes; family Cerylidae; genus Ceryle; species Ceryle rudis. The sequence continues at coordinate 35,285 of JAAGNO010028355.1, read as the reverse complement.
GTAGTTTGGTCTGGCCATCTGTGATTGTCTTTTGTCTTGTGTCCATCTGTGTCCTTCCTAGGAAAGGAGGTGCTAGCTGTCTGTGTTCAAAGTGTTAAATCACAGCAACTCAAATGTTGTGGTTTTTTTTTTTTTTTTTCTTAAGGATATTTAAAACCTGGATCAGGCTCCTCATTGCTAATTGGAATAACTCGGTAAAGCACTTAAAGCTTCTCCTTTTCAGTGAGCAAAAGGGTGTTATGCAAAACCAACTTCAGATAGAAAGCCTTTGTATTCAGCTAGCTATATGTGGAAAATTTGTTATTCTGCTTTGTAAACTCTCTTTTTCTTGCTAGCGTAGGATTCTAGGGAAGGCAGGATAGGCAGTATATGTGAAACAGGTTTTACTGATGCATGCAAGACTTGGATCAGTGTATTGCTAACTGCAGAAATGATTCCGTGTTTAAAGTGTTCACTTGTTGTATGCTTTGGTAACAATGAGGAAAAGGACTTTTAATCTTGTCAAGGAGTAAACATTACTGTGATGCAAGATAAAACATGCTTGCAGCTTGGTAACATGTTCTAGGCAGAAATTTTAATCATTGGATTTACATACTTTGAACTTGGCTATTCATGACCTGTGACTGATGCTCTTAATTGATTATGTGCCCTGCTTTGGGGTTGGTTGTTTGCCTGAAACTGATGGCCAGTTTTGGGAAGTCTGCAATGTTTTCACCATTTAATAGAAGTGCTCTGGAAGTTCTAGAGTGTTTGGAGTATTTAAAATGGAAACTGTGGATGATCTACTAAAGGAGCAACAGCAAACAAAAATGGAGCCCTTCAGAAACTCACAGGGTTTCCCTGATGAGAGTGCAGCTGCTTTTCTTACTTTCCTGTACAGCATATGAAAGGCTGATATGAAGTGCAGCATGAAGCTGACAGCTAATTGTGGTAAGATCCTTCTGGCTAAAATGCAGTTGTAGTACTAAAATAAATTTCCAAGACTTATGAGCATAGACAGCTGGACATCTTAATTAAAATCTTTTTGACAGCTATCTGTTACCCTTTGAGCTTCAGAGTTAATACAGCATATTGATCTGCTGGGTTCCAGCCCTGTTGCTGGCTCCTGAGAACTCGTACAAGAAATGAATATGCATTATTGCAGCTGAGGTGTGTATAATCTGTTTGGCACTAATGTGAGTGCCGCAGCTTTTACAGGTAGCCCTCTCTTTCCTCTGCTTGCCTCTCGTGATCAGCTGAGCCTTTACACTGTCATCAGGCTCAATCATATGAATTTCAGTGGTTGGAGTTTCAGGCCTGTAAGGAGGAATTGCAGGGGGCGGCTCCTGAGGCTCTGTTCTGAGGAAAGACCAACACCTATTTTTGTAGAAGATGAAGGTGCTGTCGAATTAAATGCAAGTGAAATTAGGGTTTGGTACGTTTGGTAGAAAGAAGCTCTCTTTAATCACTTAGTGTCTTGGCTTCTCTCACCCCATTATGCTAAATGCAGGTGAAAATATTTACTGTTTGACAAATAAACTGACTTACTGACTAGATAATTTATGCAGAGTTTTAAAAGAAATTTAAAAGCTTATCTTTACACTTCTGTGACCTGTTATTTAATTAGTTGGATTCCTTCAAGCCCTGTTTAGAACAGCTTACACCATACTAGGTGTCCATTGTAAAGGATTACCCCTGGTAATGGCAGGTAAAAGCCCTTCCACCAGAGCATCTTCTGGGGCTAAAGTGTGGCACAGAGTTATCCCTTCTGAGCGTGTCCAACCACCCCTGTGTACTGTTCAGCTGCCTCTGGCAGCCCCTGATGCACCTTTCTAATGGTGTGCAGGTAAATGTCTGAGAGAAGCAACAGAAGTGGCATTAAGACAAGATATTCCCAGCTTCTGGTCGTGGATCCTTTAGATTGGTCTTGGGTGGAAGAACTGGGTTTGCTTACCCAGCCAGCCCTGGGTGTGCAGTAAACTTGAAACGGTGAGTACAAGAGGTAGAGTTTCAGTGGTGTTGTGTAATTAATCTTTGTAATCTTCTCTGGGAGTTTCAGGTAGTGACTTTTGTTTTAGAGAGTTTTAAAAGTTCAGGATATTGTTTGGCCTGATTCTCCTTGGTAAAGCAGCAGTCCTTTTCTTGAGATGTATTGACTTCTCTTCTGAACGAGTCACATTTTATAAAGAGAATAGTTTTGCAGAAGCTTTTAAAACTTGTTGTTCTGTTTTAAGCTCTTGTGCTGCTAATTCTCCCCATTACTTCTGAATGTTGTGACATAATTCCTAGCATGGCAGTTGATCTGTGCACTGTTCCCTTGTCTCGTTAAAAACAACCCCAAACCTTTATTAAGAAAGTAACGCGGGAGCTTCCTCTGAGCCTTTCTGTCTGGTGGGTGTGTGCAGATACCAGCTCATCTGTACTGAGACTTCTGTGCCTGGGGTCACATTTTCTATGTGTAGACCAAACTGTGGCAGGGTGAAGCTTTTTTACCAAGCTAATACAGTGTTAGAACAAACCTTGAACTGCTTGGTGGAGTGGGACCAGTTGAGGCCCAGAAGCTGTAGAGTGGGAGAGAATTGCTGTCACTCGTGGTGTCAGACTCATGGCCAGAGCTGAGGCTGCCAGAATTGTCTTGGTTTGTAATGAGTTGGTTTGAATTGCTCACTTCAAGTTGAAAGATGCTGTTCTGTGTTTTGGCCAATGATGAGTCTTCTGTTTTGGGGGTTAAAAAAAAAAAAGGCAAAAATGCTCCTGCAGCTTTGGATGTAAGGCAAGAAGGCATCTCCTGCTTTCATGAACCGGTGTGGCTGTTTGCACTGGGCAGGCTGTGGTTGGTAAACAGCTGAATGCAAAAGGGCTTGTAGTGGGAGGACCAGTGCTGGGCTTGGATTTGGCAGTGGGCGTGCTCAGGTTGTTCATATTAGGGTGTTTGAGCAGCTAGCTTGAGTTCAGTGAGTTAATTATTTTGGTACTTGTGAAGTGTTGCTGAGCTTAGTTCCTCTCAGAAGGATCCTCCTTTTGCGTGTCCTGGAGTGGGGGCTGTTACTTCTTGAGTGTCTTCTGCATTTACCCACTGCTTAGAAGCTGCTGGTTGCCCGCCGGGCTCTTGGTCCTGCTGCCTGGGCCACGGTCCCAGCACTGTGGGTCACTTGCTTTCTGCTGTGCCAGGGGCGGTGCTCCCAACTGCTCTGTTGTCTTCCTCCGGGTACATGAATGCTGGACACCCTCTCCCCCCTCAGTCCTGGCGCTAGCAAACTGTGTTAGCTGTAACAGGAACATCAAGATAGTTCAGTGCCCGGGAAGAGTTGCTTTTGCAGTGGCTTTTAACAAAGCTTTATCTCTTTATTCCTCAGACAGGGTGTCGCTACCCAGCCCTGAACATGCCACATCCTCAAGTCACCCTTTGGGCTCAGTGTCCGCAGCACCCCCAACCATCCCGTTCCTGGAGCGTAACAGGATTGGGGATGATCCAGCAGATGTGGTGCACACAGGGTACTTTCCAATACGCAAAAATGTGCCTCAAAATAGAGGAACTTCTGCCAGTGTCTGGTTTACCACTGTTAAATGTAGTTGGCCATGGATGTGCGGGGACGGTCACTGAGGCTGGTGTGTGCTGTGATTTGGTGGCATGGGCCAATAGGAGTGGAGGTACAGTTAATATTTTTAAATATTAACAGTATGAAAGTAAGCTAATAAAGATAGGTTTTACTGATGTGGTATTAAAGTACTGAACAGGATTTTGTTGCATAGTAGAGTAGAACAGCTTTCTGTAGAGTATGAAAGTAAAGGGTAGTAATACGAGATGAAAATGCGTTTGACGGGAAGGCACTTAATACAAGCCCACGTACTTTGCAGTGTTTAATCTGGGGCAGGTTTTCCCAGTGCTGTTGGCTGGTTTTGACAGTGTAGTTTTAACCAGAGTGATAATGGCTGGATGATGGAGCTGTGAAGTGGGACAGGTTGGCAGTGGTGGTGCGAAGGCAGATGTAGGCACGGCCGCACCACGGTGTAACTGCTGTTGCAGCAAAGAGCCCACCGAGTCATGCTCGCTCTGACTGGGTTGCATGGGCAACTTTCTTGGTTTGAATATAGGACTATAATGGGATGACATCGCTTCCTCTTACTTTTTGAAATTGTAGAACTTGAAATATGTTGGTAGTTTAGCTTCAGGCTTCTGAAATTCCCCCACCCAACTGTCTTCACTTCCTGTCTTGTGTATGTCTCTGTTTTACTGGTTTGTTGTGAGGTGCCTATATGAAGATGTGCGAAGTGATTTTCGGGTCTTACATAATTAGAAAAAGAAAGTTGTGTGAGTGTTGAAGATACCAGTTGATCTCAGACAGTCTCATTTTGAGAACTGATCTCTTAGTGCTTCCCTGGTAATTTGTAGTAACTTGTCTGGAAACAGGCTCTTCAAAATCAGAGGTGTTGGGATAAACAGGCTCTGCTGAGTGGCAAACTTAGGGATGCTCCAGGATCCCAGGCACATACTTTATCTTGAACAGGGATTCTCGTAATGATAACAGATTTTGTGGGTTTCAAGAACAACATCTGCCCGAGAGCTCAGTTGGGTCTGTTGTGGTGCTTGACCCAGCTGTGTCAGTGATGGTAATCCCATGTCTCTTCAGCTTGCTTTTGAGGGCTGCCTCCATGTTTCCCCATTCCCATATCTGACGCCAGGCTGAGATGGTGAGTGTGGGCAGGCTCATGAGATGGAGCCCACCAGTGTCCTCTGCTGCTGTGAGTTGCTTCAGATGGAGATGTGCCAGCGGCAGGTTGGGATATTTACCAGAATTCTTGTCTGTCTTGACACCAGTGTGGAGTGCAGCTGAGCTCTTTTGGCTGTATGTTTCATAATCAGACACTTTCCATATAAACCAAATAAGAACGCTGTTTTTTGGAGATCGTTCGCCCTTGTGGAGGATAAATTCTGAGACTGGTTTTAAAGAATTGTCTGACTTGGTAGAGGCAGTTAAAAACCAACCAGTGCTTGAAAAGGATAGTTTTTTCCAGATCCTGAGCTGATGTGATAAAGGCTGTTTCTTCAGTCTGTCCCTTCTGCTGCTTGCAGGTTTTGCCTCAGACTTCATGATTTGCCTTGTTCGAAGGGCGTGCAGCTCCTGTGCTGGTTTGTAGTTTGATGGCCTTTTTAAGCTCCATTTAAGAAATGAGATACCCAGGCCTTATGCTCAACTTGGAACCTTTGGGAGCGAAATACATTTGTGACTACAGCTTGTGTTCCTGAGGCAGTCAGAGCTGTGGGGAGGACAGGCAGGTGACCTTGGGCACCAAGTGGTTTACAGCATAATAATTCTTTTAAATTTCATTTACCACATTACTAGCGTAGACATGGCACATGTGTTTAGGTCTGGGGTGAGATCTCCATGAAGGTCATGATTCCCCACAGACCGAAAAGTGGGATTTGGGCTGGGAGATCCAAGTAATGTCAGTAAATGGCCGCTACATACCTGCAGAGGGGAATACTGGCCATGGTAATGCTGCTTTTGAAAGTGGTTTTGCTTTCTCTGCCCGTTAGTCCTTCTGGATTTCAGCTTTTAATCAGAGGGCAGCTTGTCTTTATGTTTTGCATCGTAGGTTTGTGACATTGTCAGTGTACCGAGACATCTGAGGTCTTTGAACCCTACAGTTGACAGCTGAACTTGTGCGGTCTCTTCGATAGTGGTTTGTGATCTTTGCAGAGAACGTGTGTGTTGCGTGTAGTGATTTTGTGATGAAAAGTTTGCGCCGGGTTTGTAATGCCTGCATGCGGTTAGTATGTGCTCCATATAATGCTGGGGGCTGTCTCTGCGTGGGGAGACACGGTTGCTTGGATTGTAGTAGCTGATTATCTGTCTTTGGTGTCCCTGAATCGGGAGAACTACCACTCTGGAAAAGCAAAAGTGTTAGTTGGTAGTAGGCATTGAGGAGGTGGCAGAGGGCAAGGACCTTGAAAAGGAAGGGCAAAAGTACCTTGAAATCGACGTGACTAATCTAGGAACAAACTATCAAATACAAACAAATTATTTAGCGATGTGAGTTTCCCATAAGATCTGAAATAATGTGGAAGGGTGAAAGTAGCTGACAGACATCATGAGTAAAATCCTGTGAATATTGTTCCTTTCATTGTGGACTCCTGAGTGTTATGACCCTACAGGAGTTAGATGAATAACCTGTTTACTGTAAAACTGTATTGTTTGGGGATGATTGGAAGGTCTTATTCTTCGTTTTCAGAAATGGCTCTTTGTTTTCTTGCATTGTGGAGCAGGCTCTCTAACAGGATCTGTGACAGGCTGGTTGAGCTTTGCCTTGTGAGCTAATGGTGTATACTGAAGAGTGTCGTGAAATGGCTCTTGGTCATCAGCCGGCAGTTGCTCACAGCAGGCTGCGTTCAGCAGTACCTGTGATGAAATGGCAGCAGTTTCAGTCCTGCCTGAAAGAGGAAGCCGTGGTGCAGTTGAGGCTTGGCAGGAAACTGGTGCAGGATGTGTAGACAGATTTGACAGCACGGTTTCCTTTGGCTAGGAGAGCATACACGTTTTAACCTGAAACCAGACTGCAGTGGCTTAAAAATAAAAGGAATCCTAAGAAGCCTGAAGGTTTGTGGTTTCTACTTCGAATTGCACGTATGGCGAGAACGAAGGCGTGATCATGCAGATTCTTACCCTTTGGTTTAGGAGGGAGCACTGATGGTGTACAGAGACCCACAAACTTCACTTAATGCTTTTTGGTCACTGCTTCTTGCTCGTAGTGCAGCTACTCTGCATTATGGGCAGCTTTGAAACCTAAGGAGCTCCCGTGGTAACATCGTGTTCTATGTGCTTGCTGCTGAGAAAATGAGGCTTGCACAGGAGGGGTTGTGTCAGGGTGCATTTGGGGCAGCGGTTTGTGCAACTTGAGCATAGTAAGCAGGAACCTGCTACAGATACTGTGGTTTTCTTCAGCCTTTTGTGATCTGTCGGTGACTTCTGGTGTGTGCACAGGTCTGTGTGGAGAAAGTATGTAATTCCACGTTTTCCTGTACACTCGGAAGGATTACCTTCCCACCCAGCAACCAACCGGAGACTTCAGTTAACTGCTCATTGCAACACTTGCATCTGTCATGGCTTTTTGGGATTAATCCTAAATGCAGATCAGCTCCCTTTTCACAAAGGTGTAACTGAGCTTTAAAGCAGAATTCTGTAAAATGAGCCTGCTGAGTCTGGAATAGGACCAGCTGAACTCTGAAGTTTGCCAGGCTTTGCAATCTCCAGTTGCCAGATTCTAGTTGTCCAAAATACTGCCGAGTTCTGTGAAATCCTGCTGATGCGATCACGTGCTGAACGGGTTAAAATCCACCAAATACTGAAGTATGATCAGTTAACATGTACTTTACTGCAGCACTGAAGTTTTTGATTACAGAGGTTTGAGAAATTAAATCGTTGCAGTTTTATTTCTGTGTTGTGTGTTTGGTGATGTGGGGTTTTCTGTTTGTTTGTTTTGTTTTTACGAGGTCTTCAGATTTTACTGAACAGAACTAAGTCTTATTGACTTACAATACATTCCTAGTCTTTATCAGCTCTCCTCTCTGGGCTTGGCCAGAGGGCTCATGATTACATGGCTCAAAATCTACTCACTGCACTCAAACTAGGATGACTTCAGTGCTTTTCAGTCTGTTTCGAGTCCTTCAGATATTTAAAACTACTTGGAGTTTTTTCTAGTCCTGCTGAGTGTTGTATTTGTAGACTGTCTTTTATTAGGCTACGTCAGAGGGCAAAGAAATCCAGACGTCTTCTAACTTCTTTGTTTCTGCCTCCCTTGGCATTTCACTCTCGGGGATGAGTTTTCTCTAGTCGTGTCTCACATTGGACTAAATTACTTTTAAAGCATAGGTTAATGATGAATGAGTCTTTAAAGTGTTTTCCTGGGGAAGAGTGCATCCCAGGATGGTGTGTCTGAGCTCCTTGAAAATGAGCTTGTTTTCAGTCTCCTGTGGACCTCTTAGAAGTGGAAAATGTAAAGTAGCTCATCTAGCTGATCTAGAAAGCCCACTGATCCAAGTAAAATAACTTGCTCGACTCCACTTTCCCACTGGTAAGACTTTGGAGGCCTGTGCTTAATACTACTTAAAACTTAGGCTACCTTATTTCAGTATTTAAAGATGAATCTATTAAAAAATCGAATTAAAAAAAAAAAAAAAAGGATGAGGGGATTGCTTTACCTAAAGATGTGCCTGAATGCATTTTGGTCCTTTAGAGATGTAATCCTGAAGTACTGGGGGGGGGGGGGGGCGGCTTACTCTTTCTTACTCTTCTTCCTCCTCCTCCTTGGACTGCCATGACCCAGCCTTTCTGGGAGGTCAGGTTTTGCCCCCATCCTGCAGCTGGGCAGTATGATGGGGTGGTAAATGAGTCCAAATGGCTGCAAACCCCACAACATGCTCCTCTGCAAACCCCACTGCCTCCTGGTTGATGCCTGGGCTTGTGGCCAAACCCTGTCTTTTTTCGGACCCAAGTTCCTGCTGCACATCATGGAATGAGTTCAGCTTCTTTTGGTCTAGACCATCAGTTTGTGCCACAGTAGAACAGGTCAATGGCCTGGGGACTGGACTCCTGCCACGTTTATTTCTTGCTACACCTAAAAACCTTGTATTTTCTCCAGCAAGAACAGTATGAAAGTACAATTGGATTCAAGCTACCAAGTTACCGGGCGGCAAAGAAGCTGTGGAAAGTATGTGTTGAACACCACACGTTCTTCAGGTGGGTTTTCTCCACAGTAGGCTCGCATCAAGTAACTAAGGCTTTTGATCAGCTGCTGAAGATGAGCCCTCCTTCAGTGTTCCTTAGGGTTTCCCCAAAATTGCAGTGAAATCACTGCAAAGACATGAAGTGTTAGGACAAGGGGCAACGGGTGCAAGCTGGAACACAGGAGGCTCCATGGAAACAAGGAGAAACTTTTTCCCAGTGAGGGTAACAGAGCCTGGAGCAGGCTGCCCAGGGAGGTTGTGGAGTCTCCTCCTCTGGAGACATTCAAAACCTACCCGGATCTGTTCCTGTGGACCTGCTTTAGGTGACCCTGCTCTGGCAGGGGGTTGGACTTAGATGAAGTTTTGAGATCCCTTCCAGCCCCTAACACTCGGTGATTCTGTGAAGTGTTTATACTCCAATTAATTTCTAGGCAGCTTCCGCTTTTGTAGGGTTCGTACGACAAAGGTCTTTAGCTAATGTAGATGTGGGCATCTCATCAGCATGTGTTGCTTTGTTGCGGGAACATATGCAAGAGACCTTCTTTAATTTGTGTTTTGATTTCCCTTTACCTGCCACTTCCTAGATCTGGAGGTATGACTTTTAAATTGTGCGTGTGGTTTTCAGGCTGACTTCCACCGAGGCCATCCCGAAGAGCAGGTTCCTGGCGCTGGGCTCTAAGTTCCGCTACAGCGGCCGCACGCAGGCGCAGACGAGGCAGGCGAGTGCCTTAATCGACCGACCCGCTCCCCAGTTTGAGCGGACAGCAAGTAAGCGAGCCTCCAGGAGCCTTGATGGAGGTGAGTGCCTGGTGCCTTGTCCCTCTCTGTGTCTGGGTTCTGCTGAAATACTCCTTCAGTGCCACGTAAATTCCCTGGGTTTTTTGTTTTGTTTTTGAAAAAAAAGCATAACTTCTCACTTTAGTACCAGACCTGGATAGAAAATGTAAATAGAACAGTAGTACTAGCAAGAACTGACTGACAAAAAGGATGTAGGTGGGTGCTGAAGGCTTATGGCAAAGTCCTGGTTGTGAAGATACTTCCTCAGTCAATCTCTGTGCTCTTTCTTTTTAACAAATCAGGAATTGAGCTGTTATAGGTTTTGTTTTGTTGAACGTAGCTTCTTGAATTACAGTTTTCGTTGAGGGGGAGATTTGTTGCCACAACTGTTTGAAACTTTTTCAGCATCTGTTAAAGCGATGCTGAGCGCGAAGAAAGACAGGAAGGAGGCCCTGTTGGAGCAGGGCCAGAGGAGCCCCAGCAATGCTGGGAGTGCTGGAAACCCTCTGCTGGGAGGCCAGGCTGGGAGAGCTGGGGGGGTTCAGCCTGCGGAGGAGAAGGCTCCGGGGAGACCTTCTTGGGGCCTTTCAGAACTTGAAGGGGCCTGGCAGAAAGATGGGGCCAGGCTTTTGAGCAGGGCCCGTTGGGACAGGACAAGGGGGGATGGGTTTAAACCAAAAGAGGGAGATTGAGACTGGAGAGAAGGGAGAGATTTTTGACCCTGAGGGTGGCGAGAGCCTGGCCCAGGCTGCCC
>JAAGNO010028355.1:7885-24734 GCA_033439905.1 Ceryle rudis | reverse complement strand
TGGCCGGGGCTCTGAGCACCCTGCTCTGGTTGCAGATGGCCCTGCTCCCTGCAGGGGGGTTGGACCAGATGATCTTGAAAGGTCCCTTCCCACCCAAACCAGTCTGTGAGTTTCTGACATATAAATCAGGTGAGCTCATTCCTGATATTCTTAAAAGATGCAAACAGCAGCAGGCTAGAGGAGGTGAGGCCTGGAAGGGAGAGTCTCAGCTGTCTTCCCTTGATCTGGATTTGTGGGGTGCTTGTAAAATTAGGATCAAGGGAAAGGGGAACATACCTTTGCCCCAGGGGTGCCTGTCAGAACAGGAGCAACATTCCTTTGAGCCCCGAGATCTTGCTGCAATCTGGGAGGGAGTGGGGCTGTCCCAGCACCCTTTGGCCAGCAGCAGCCAGGCTGCCCCTTCTCCTGACATGGGTTTATAGGGCTCAGTGACACGCCGAGCCTGGGCTTTGTGCCTTGGGGCCAGGAGGGAAAGGGCTGCTTGGTTTAAGCTCCGTGCAGCAGCAAAAGCAAACTGCCTGCTTGCCTGCAGCCCAGATGTGCCCTGTCACCCAGACACGATGCTCGTAGACGAGGGAACCAGTGCTCTTGGTTGACCCTTGGCCCTTGCCCTGTAGACTGTTAAGAGCCCCAGATGAGGAGAGAACTCCCCTCTGCAGACCCACTCCTGAATGTCACAGCTTGGAAAAGAGCAGCCCGTGAACGTAAAGCTTCTGTCCCTGTTGGAGTCTGCAGCCTTTTTCCATCTGCTGTGTGGGCAGTTGATAACATGTGCCCCATTTCTTCAGCTAAACGTGCGACTCAAAAAGTTGAGTTCAGAGCCGTAGAGGAAGAGAAGCAGGAGGAGGTGGTGGTGGTTGAGGTTCCCGAATCAAAACCCATGGATCAGATCCGAGAGAAGCCAGGTATAGCTGTGGTGGTGGCTACAACTCTCTGCAGTGCCTTTCCTATCCTTTACACGCTTGTTCCTGACAACTCCCAAGTTTCACCAAATCTGGCAGCTTTTCTTCTTTTTTTTTTTTTTTTTTTTTTTTCCCTCATTTCTTTGCAAGAAGAGTTTGGCAGTCAGAGGACAGACGGCCCCAGCTCTGGGAGACTCCTTAAATTTCCACCTTGCACCTCGTTAGCCTGGAATTCTTGTGGGGATGTGGGGAAAAGTTTAGAATGTGCTGGCACTTGAGACCTGTCTCCTTGTGTCCTCATTAAACTGGGGGGAGGTGGTGTGTGTGTAAATGCGGGTTAGAAAATGTTGAAGTTTGATCTTGAAACTTCTTGTAAAGCTTCTGAAATTCATCCCCAGGACCTGCTTCCCATTTTGAGCTTTTTTTTCGGGGTTTGACAAAAGCTACCCATTTTGCTATGCGGACCTTATATTTCTCTTAAGATAGGTACTATTAATAAATACGAATCAATATTATTGCCCTTAAGAGGTGTGGAGGTACAACAGCATATTTGAATACTACTAACCATATCACAGCAGCACTGTTGTCAAATATTTGCAGTCTTCATCACTTAAATAGCAAATGCCTGCGGTGCATCAGGGCCGGAGATAATTCATATGCAAATGCATCGCGTGCTGCTCCGCTGCCTTCTCCCACCCTGGATGTTTTATGGCATGCTTTTGACATCACTGTGTTTCTAGTATGAAAATCTAGATCAAGCTGTCATGAAGTAGAGGCAGAGCATCTCCCCACTGCTTGCTTGCCTTGAGTTCTGGCTAAGCAGGGAAAGTCTGATGCTGTAAAAACAGAAGGGTGGAGAATTTGAGGCCCCAGGGTGGGTAGATGGCTGTATGTCCTTAATTTGTGTATTTGAAGTTGATCACTCAAGTGCATTTAATGAAAGCTGCTAGTTTTTATATAGTTTTTTATCTAGAGGAGCTTGGGTGTGTTTTTTCTGGATTTTACCATCCAGTACCTTCATCTTCCCAAACTTTGGAGGCAGAGCCTGTCCTAGTACTGCACTCTAGAGCTGTTTCCATGTCCCCGTGGACACCTGCCTGGGCAAGAAGCCTGCAAAGCTTACTTGTGGTGTTCTTTTCCCCTCTCATCCAATATCTGGGTGTTTGTAGGAAGGATGATAAACAGTTATGTGCAGGAAATCACTCCTAAACTGCCTGGTTTAAAAAGCTTCCGCGCTGTTCCCAGCCACTGCCTTGGGGAGGAGTCTTCTCTCCCTGTTTGCTGTGGTGACCATCGTGTGTCCCTGCGGTTCTCCCGACACTCCCTTAACGCCTGCGAACCTTTTTCTAGCCAAACATGCTCTTGAAACTTTTGAAATGAAACCCATTGCAGAGGAGGAAGAAGAGGAGGAGAAGGTAGAGGTGGTTAAGGTTCCCATTACCAAGCCAAAGTTGCCGGAGCTGTTGCCACCGTGGTCAGGTACAGCCGCCTGTGCTGTCACCTGCTGGCTTGCAGTGCGGGAGGACAGAGGCGCCTCGTTTGCGGTGGTGTTCGCTGCCATTAAAATCACCCCTGGCTTTGCCTGTGTGCTGTAACAACGCTGCTGGGGCGCGGCAAGGCGAGGAGGCGCCGCACCATGGTTCTTTGCGTGTTGGAGTGAGTGTGCAGTGGCCTCTTAACGCTCCTCTGTCGCTGTCCCTTCTTGTAAGGTTCTTGAAAATCAGGTTGTGCGCTCTGGTACTGCTGGAGGTCACCTGCACTCTGCTTTCATTTTTGTATGCTTCTTCCCTAACTGAGGTTTGGTTTTTTTTTCCAAGCACCTTCACTGCTGCAGCTAGATCCAGCCTGATCATAACTAAAAGCAGAGTTAATCGGTCATGGCAGGACAAAGAGATTGAAATTCTGGAGGGAGGTGACTGGGACCTTCACCCTTTTTCTTGAATATTATGAAAAACACTAAACCAGTCCCAGTGCTTAGCCTCAAGGGTATTCCGTAGGACAAGCTGCGGCTGAGCAGCCAGCAGAAAACCCGAGCACATCCAGGGGCTCCTGCTGCAGCTTCTCATCTACCTTCTGCATTTTTTACTCTTCTTGACACGTCTGTTCCCAGTAGGGACTGTTTCCTTGACCAGGGTGGTGATGATGGGTGTTTTAAATCTCATGTTCTGGAGCAGCACTTTTTAATGCATTCAAATAGTCCTGTGTCAAAATAGCTAAAGGTGGTTAACCAAGACAATACAACTAAATTAAAGCAGTTCTGGAATGCACAGAAATCACTGCTTAATGTCAGAGGAAAAGACCAGGATCTTTTATTATTTTACCCATTTTGTGTGTTAATGCTCTGACACACTGCGAGAGGAGCAGCGGTCCCTAAGCAGAGGTGTCCTTGCGGATTTACAGTATTTCCTATGTGATTTGATCTTCGAGGTGGCATTTTAACAGCTGCGTAACTTTTTTAGCCAAAGGTGGGCTTGGCAGTGTTGAGATAAGGCCAATTGAAGAGGAGGAGGAAGAAAAAAATGTGATGATGAGAGAACTAGAGCCAGTCCCAAAGGAGTCAGGTACCACCACGACAGCTTTGCACTCCCAGCACCCTTCTAATTCCGGCTGTCCTTGCCATCTCACTGTCCCTCTGTACAACCTCCCCGCGGCTGTCACCTCTTCCATGGCATAAATTCACCAGGACACAGCACCGGTTGTCCTTCCAAAAGGATCGCACAATGTCTGGTCACAGGAAGGAGCTGCTGTGCTGAGGAGGGCGAAGATAGTGGAGATGGCGCTCGTGCTGTGGGGTCTTTGTGTGAATTTTCAGCAAGACGCGGTGTCCAGGAATTTGTCTTAAACGTGTAATTTCAGTCTCATAAAAAACTTTTTTTGCCTCTCCCTTCTTATAGTTTTGGCCAGATGGATACTTCGTTCTGTACACCTTTTACATACAGAGATGACGTGCAGTTACCTTTTCGGTGAAACAGGAATCCTTACTAAGGAGTTACTGAAAATTGCCATTTCTTTTTTTAACACCAAATTTCCCAGTGTCTTGGGCGAGCTGGATGGCCACTAGTAACCTAGTGGTGGCTGGGGCAGGTGGCACAGTGTGGCCCTCACTGCATTAACTGTGACTTCAGGAATATGAGGCCGCATCAAAAGAATTATTTCAGGTGACAAGGTGTACTTTTAGTGGAAGCGCCATAGAAACCAACATCAGGAGAAGTCAGTGGCTTATCGCATCTGTAGGTACACGCAGTGAATTAATTGGGCCTTGCTTTGTCGCACAGTATTGGCTTGAATGCTTTGGAGGTGTCAGGCTTTTCAGGGACCAGGGACTGTCTGGGAAAGCAGGAATTGAACGAAGGTGTAGGCAGCTGACTGCATGTGTACCTACTGCTTGTATTTAAGACAGTCATCCACTTCTGGCAGCATGCTCTTCATTTCTGCACCATCACTGGCCTGGAGACGCTGGGTATCTTCTTGCCACGGTGCCTTGGGCTGCGGCAGGACGTACCCATCTCGGACACGCAGCCCTAGCCTGCTTTGAAACCCACCTGGCAGTCACTCTGAAGCTTTGTAGAGCAATGCTTGTTGATTTTTTTTTTTTTTTTTTTTTTTGGTCTGAATTGCTGAAAAGATTGGAGAGGTGGGGGCAAGTCGGTGTGACCCTTCCAGTAACCATCTGTTTCTAGCTGAGGAGATGCCAGTGAGTCGAGAATTCACCCCAGTTACAAGTGTTTCTATTTTAATGGTCACACTGGAATGGAATCTGTTTTGGTTGTGTGTGAAGGACCCAGAAATCGATGGCAGGATTTCAAAAATAGATTGGCCTTTCTGGTGTGGCTTCTCTGCGGAGTGCAAGCTTGCTTTTTGTAAGCCATCTGTTTTGGCATTTTATTTTGTTTTATTTAAACCGTAAGGAAAATAATCTCAACATTCCCTGTACTAAATGCACAAGCTGCTTCGCTCAACATCTTTATTTCTTTTCCCTTTTTTTTTTTTTTCCTCCTCCTTCTCCCTTTCTTTTTAAGTGACAGCATTGTAATTTGGAAAGAATTTTGCCTAGTGCTTTAGAAATGTTGCCCGCTCTGAACCTTGTCCCTGTCTGTCTCTCCCCCATCCTCAGCAGTGGCTGTGATCACCCCCGAGAGGAGTCCCCGTCCTACCTCTGCCCCAGCCATTGCTCAGAGCCACACTGCAGAACCAGTCCCAGCTAAGCCCGATGTGAAGGGCACAGCTGCTGCATCTAAAGTAGAAAAGGAAACAGCAAAACCCGATGTGAGATGTGAAGAAATTCCCCCGGAGAGAGCCAAGCCCGAACCAGCTGATGCGTCAAAGGTAGGTCAGACCAGAGGCACTTTGGAAGAGGTTGTGCTGGTGCCAGGCAGGAGCATCAGCTCTTGAAGCCTCCCTGGAGCAGCAGGTCTGAGCATCTTTCCTTCCCTGGCTGTGAGGGGTTTGTTCCTCGCCCAGGTATCAGGCTGGGGGGAGGTTTGGGCGTCCAGGTCCCAGGAAGACACCAGCCCAGCCCCTCCAGATGCAGGGAAGGAGCAGCTCCAGAGCGGCTGAGTTTTGGTGGTTGCAGTCAAACCAAATGCAGCTTGCTGATAGATGGTTAAAAAGGCTGGCAGGAGTTACGCACGAGTTCATGAGACTTGAATTTAGAGCTCACCTATCGCTAGGCTGCCTCTGCTGATTCCTGGTAGGGCAGCGGGAGCAGTTCCAGTGAAGGCGGCGATAGGGATCTGGTCAGCAGCCCAGCAGCTGAAGGGAAATGTTGTTTACATTGATAGGCTTTCTCTGGCAGAGCTGGTAGGACCTTCCTGCAAACTGGACTAGAATTTGAACTGTGAAAGGCACTGTTGAGACCTTGAGGGGTTTATTCTTTAAATGAATTTTTTTTTCAATGTTCTTTGTTCTTTCTACAAACGTCGGAGGCCTCGGGTGATGTTGAGATACGTGTATTGTTCTCATGTCAAAATAATGTGCGGAATTATTGTTTGTATTACAGTGTCCTTAATACTCTGCAAATCTGATTGAAACCTTCTGGTGTTGCAGCAGAGGTGCACACCTCGAGATAACGCTCTTTGCATTACTCTGCATCTTTAGCTGTTCTCAGCATTACCACTCCCACATTTTTACTCAACGCACCATTCAGTGGAGTTCGTCTGATGTACTCCAGGGGAGAGCACTGTTCATTAAGGCTGGGAGATGGAGGTGAAGGAAGGAAAATGGCTTAAAAAATTTCCTGGCCTATGTGATCAGTAATTTTTAACTGAAAAGGCTGAAGGGATCTTCAGGCTGGTGCTTCAGCGTGTGCATCGTGACACATGGTTCCTGTCGTGCTCTTCCTGCACGGCCACTCGCCCTCCCTGGCGTTAAACTGAGAAGTAAATTGTATTCATCCCATCTCACTTATTACAGGGCTTTTTTCCTAGATGCTTGAACGCTGGATGATTATTTTTTTTCTTTAAATGTAGATGTGGGAGGAAATTGTGGATTTGAATGTGCCAAATTTACCCTGTTTCTCAAATGTAGCTGCATCACTTTACACCCACCGGTGCTTTCACCTTCAGAGTATTTGGCAATCCAGTTCCCCAAAAATACTTCCCTTCAAATGCTAGGACAATCTTGGCTCTCTACTTAATAGGCAGTAAAGAATTTATTTTGCAATGTTAGGCTTGATTTTGTAGATAGGTCTCTTCTCACTGACTGTGTGAACATAATACCTGCGCATAACAAAGAATTTTCCCTTTCTAAGAAGGTTGGTGTTAATTTGAGCATGTTGCTTTTGGGAGGGATTTCCCTGGGAGATCCGGCTGCAAATGAAATGTGGAAGCCCAGCCTGGCAAAGCTAACCCAAGTGGGAAGCCCCGTCTTCAGCAGCACTAGAGAGCACTGGTTTCAAATGCCAAAGTCAAATAATTCAAATAATTCTCCAGCTGAAGGAATTATTGTGAATGTGCCGTTGACTAACAGACTGTCCCAGAGCTGCGGTGTCATTAACTCTTTCCAGAGAACTGCATGTTGGTTTTTGCATGTTCACCCAGCATTTCAAAACCAACTTGATGCAGCTGCGTTTTGAAACTAAACGATCTCTTGGAACACGTCTACTAACAAGAAATGTTTTTACCAATTTATTTTTTAAATGTAGGTGAGGAAAGCGCACATTGAGGTCACAGTACCCACCAGGAATGGTGACCAACCCCAGGTTTGTGCTCATAATTCAGTTAGGTTGCTCACAGTTTGGGTTGTTTCTTTTTTTAAGGTTAAACAGTGAGGTTCAAAAGAGTGAAATGAACCAACAACGCTTTTTTTGTTTGTTTTTTATCACTGCCCAACAGCAGCAGCCTGCAGAAAAAGAGGAAGAGCTGATAAGAATGAGGAAGGTTAGCCATTTTACACTTTCACCAAACAAATTTGCCATCTCATTCATGCATCTGTAACCTGTTTAAAAAGACAGTGCTCCAAACTTCTTCCTGTGCCTTGGGTTGGGGTTTTGGTTTGGTTTTTTGTTGGGTTTTTTTTTTCTATTTTTTTTTTTTTTTTTTACACTGCAGCTATCAAATATTTGATTTCCAAATGAACGGCTTTTTGTTCTGCAGGCAGTCTGGTGGCTAAAATGACGCGTGTTGAATGTTAGACAGAAAAACCCTTGGTTTGATTTATAAAATTTAGCTTCTTTATAACAAATTTAATTAGAAACCAAAGAAAACCATCTAGGGTGTGCTGCAAGAAGTGCAAAAAAAAACCCAACCCCGTAACGTTTTTTGTATCCACGGAGTAACCAGGGAGATCAAGGTGGGAGAGGTGGCTGAGACATGGTTGCTGTGCACACAGAGTGTGCTTCAGCAGGCAGTACAGCCTGGGCAGCGGGGTGGGCCTGCATCACCATCAGGAGTGTCAAGTGGCATGCAAGGCTTCCAGAGAAAGCTGCTGAAGCATCTCCCGAACGAAGCCAAAGGTGCCGAGCACCTGGGAGCTGTCTCTTTAAAGGACTCATTGCATCTCCCCATCCTCCATCAGCAAGACACCCTCCCCACCCCCAGTTGGCTGGTGGTGGCCCCAGGCCGTGTCCTCACAGCTGGGTCCCCCCACCCCACGCTGGCACAGCGCTGCACCCCCAACTTTCCGTTAACTTTTTTAATTTGCCAATTTGTTAATCCCGCAAGAACAACATTTTAATTTTTTGTGCTTTTTTTGTTTTGTTTTGTTTTCCCCTTTTCTTTCATTTTCACAGAAAAGATCAAAGAGGCTAGATGGTGAAAACATTTATATCAGGCATAGCAATTTAATGTTGGAGGTTTGTATGAACTTGAAGCTTTTTTCAGTTGCGTTTGCCTAGACCTTTTGCATCTGCGCTCAACGTTTTCTTCCTCTTCTGCCGCTGCCTTTGATTTTGCATGCTCGTGCATGAATGACTTTTCTTTTTCTTTTAAGTACGCTTTTGCATGGTGACAGTAAACGTGCCGATGCGCAGGCGTTCTTCCTTCTGCCTCTTCTGACTTTCATTCTCTCATACTTACCCTAAATATATGATTGGCAGAGCTGTGTGCTCAGGTCTGCTCTTGGACCCGCTGGCTGCTCACGGTGGCATCTGTCAGAGAATTACAGAATCCTTCCGGTTGGAAAACACCTTTTCTGTGATCGAGTCCAACCCTTGAATCACGCTGGGGGGGGCTCACGTACAAGTTTCTCCTTGCTTGCAATAAATTACTTTCCTTGGGGAAAAGACAGTCTATGAAAATGCAGAAATTCAAGTGCAGTTGTCACCTCCATGGCATTCAGGCCACTGCATCATCCATGTCGCTTCCGACAGGACATTGTTGCAGTGATGCTCGCAGCATTTCCATCCTCCTCCCAGTGCTTCCTTGCCTCCCAGCACCTTTATCACTCCCCCAGCCCCATCCTGCATCAGTGCCAGGTCCCTTTGGAGCTGGCGTGGGGGTCGGTGCTCGTGGGTGGCGGGCGAGAAGCCGTTTCATCCCTCCACATACTGCTGTTCCCTTCAGCTTTGGGAACTTTCACACTTGGTTTTGCCTAAGTGCGGTCTCAGAACAGACCATGCCAATCATATATTTTGGGTTTTTTAATACATTGTGTGATGGAAGACATTTTGTGGCTTCTGATACTCTGTGTTACGTGTTTCTACTCAAAATTGCAGCACCAGCAGATGGTAGGGTTTCCCTGTTGGTACCTCTTGCGCTAACTGCCTTCTCCTAATCTCAATTTAAAAAATTTTGCAGCTTTTGGGTGGGTTTTTGGGGGTTGTTTTGGTTTTTTTTTTGTTGTTGTTGTTTTGTTTTGTTTTTTGGGGTTTTTAAGTTATTTTTGACTGCTCCAACTTAAGCTTTCGGCCAAGGAGTGAAGGGTCTGCAGCACGACGGGCAGGGTTTGGCCACCACCAGAGCACTGCAAGGACTGTGCCTGTCGCTTTCCTTCACCTGACTCAGCCAGCTCCATCTCCCCAACCCCAGCCAGAGCTTTTCCATCACTTCCAAACCCTTTTCTCCTGTTAGTGCCACACTTGGTCCTGGCACCCAGCCCATTCCCCCTCAGCTGCCCTTCCCATCAGTTCTGTTGCAGGTGCTCCAGCCCTCCCCTAGAAAAGAGCTGGCCCCAGCCTCTCACCCTCTTTATTCCTGGTTTGGTGGTTTTTTTTAACTCAGGCATTTGGCAGATGAGATGTTTTTTCCAGCAGAGCTCACACTCCCGAAGCTGCCGCTTGATTTTATGGAAAGCCATTTAGCGCTCCATGCTCGATAACCCGTGCTCCGTGTTCTTACGATAAAAAGGGCAAAGCAGGAGGAAAAGCCTTAATGCTTAGCGAGCTTCTTCCTCAAGACGCTTTCCAGACTTGTTATGGCTTCACATAGCTCCCTGTGGCTTTGGCTTCTCTGCGAACCCTCCCAGGACCAGCCCTGGTGCACTGGTGGATAGCCAAGGTGGCCTTTCTCTCTTCTCTAACCCAGGAGCAGCTGTAGGGCTCCTGGACCTGGGCAGGGCTTTACCCTGGAGTCCTCAGCAGACTTATTTGTGCTTTTTTTTTTTTTTTTTTTTCCTAACTAGCGGGCACTGATGTGCTTTCATCCAGGAGGGCTGCAAAAATGTTTTTTGTTGTGGTTTTGGTTTGGTTTTTTTCCCCAAACCATGCAAAAAAGAGCAAATGTTAATGAGGCATTTGGGGTGATGTGTCCTGGGGAAGCTGCAGGGGTGCAGATATCTCGAGGGGGAACAACCCAGCTTTAGGGCTGCCTTTGCAGTCCCATCTTCTAAACTCAGTGGGCTGAGTAACGACTAAAAGAGCAAAAATAGTGAAATTTCTCAGTGGTGCTTTTACTGACCTTAATTTCCCCCTTTCTGACGGGCGAGGACTGCTGATTTTTGGCACTGTCCAGAAAAGTTGTTGTTTGGCTTATGCCTATTTTCTGCCAAAGCTTTTTTTTTCATAAAACTCCAGTTGGCTTGCAAAGAAAAGCTGTTTCTAAACAAGTTGAAAAGAGCTGACTTGCCTTGAAGTCTGTGCATTTATGCTGTAAATTAGCGTCACAGAGTAGAAATCTGGCTTTTACCAGATGAAGAATTTTAGCAGAAGTACCTTGATTGATCCAGCATAAAGTAAATTCTCAGTTTGATTTTGTTTTTTTAAAGGACTGTCACCTCATCTTCATTTCATAAGTCTAAAGCCTCCTATGGTAGCTCCTGGAGGGATGAGATGAAATGAGATGGGGCTGGGTGGGGGGGAAGTTAATGGGGATATTCTGGGACCAAGGATAATTTCTGGTAGGATGAAAGAGCGAGAGGTATGAAGAGAATAAATCAAACTGGGAAAACATTTTCTTAAATGTTAATTTCATTTATAGTGGTGAATATTCAGGCTAGCAGAGGGAAAAGACAGCAAACCCACCCAATTCAAATTAAATAACCCAAACAAACATAGTCTTACAACTTCAAAAAAATCCCAAATGGGGAAAACCTGAGAGATGACACCTCAGCTTTCAGACGGCTTGATGCAGCTTGAGCTGAACCGATGGCATGTCCCACTCCTGGAGGAGGAGACCCCACTCTGTACCGATGGCAATTTATCCCAATTAATTAATAGGAGAGAGGGCGCTGCCTTTGTGTGTTTGCAGTGTGAGCACAACTGAGGGAAGGCGGCAGCAGCTCTGCTGAGCGCAGCTTTGCTATGCGGCAGCATGGTCACCTCTGTGGCCCTTCATTCATCCTGTCCTTTTACTAATAGGATCTAGATAAGACCCAAGAAGAAATAAAGAAGCATCACGCCAACATCAGTGAGTTGAAGAAGAACTTTATGGAGTCCGTCCCGGAGCCTCGGCCGAGTGAATGGGACAAACGCTTGTCCACTCACTCCCCTTTCCGAACCCTCAATGTCAACGGGCAGATTCCCATGGGAGCGGACGGAGTGAGTACCTCGGCCGCGTGTGGGTGTTCGTGCACAGCATCCTTCTGTGGGATGGCTTTGCAACCTGGGGTTCAGCCTCTTCTCCCCTTAGTTTGTAGTTCTATTGAATTTGCGCAGTTAATATTGCCTTCTGACACATATAGTGGCCTCTGAGAGGATCTGTGCTTTAGGCGAAGTGTCATGACAGTGTGGGGGTTTTGGTAGTAAAATAACTCACCTGTTTTGGATGCCACTTTTTCTGGCATTGCTGTCATCTGTGCTGCCAGACTTCATTTCACGTGGCTCTTCTGGGGACTGGCTTATTCCTGGTGCTAGGGAATGCAGCTCCCCAAAATGTGGAACAAAACTCAAGCACTTAAGGGAATGATGAGTTCAGACATAGTACTGCAGATAACCCAGTGGAGAAGCACTTAGGACAGTATCAGTTTTCAAAAGTCACTTTATTCTTCAGCTAGTCCAGCATGTCACTGGGTTTAGTCTTACATCAGGATCTGCAGGTGCTTATCTGCTGTGGAGGCTTCAAGAAGACTCCTCAGGTGGCTACAGGAGGTCTGGTCCTATGGGATGGAATCATTCTCCTTACAGGAACAGCACCTGAGCATTGGTAGCCAAGTACATTCACTGTTTCTCTGCTCATTTCCTTAGAAGGGTAATTTTTCAAAGAAACCCCAAGTCGCAGCAGTAGAGATCTGGCTGCTAGCTGCTTTCTTCTTTGAGAGCGGACAGCTTCCCTCTGTAATATTGGTGTTACCTCACTCAGGTTTGAAGCTTGTGAGTAAAAGTGTAGTTAGAGCCCATGGTGATCAGTCTCTGAAATAGTAAATGCAATTTTTCTTTACAACTGAAGAATTGCACCCTGGCTGAGGAGGCGGCAGTTGTAGAGCCTCTCCTGGCTTACCCAGCTCCCCTCACTGCCCACGGTGCTGCAGATAAACTGGCATTTCATCTTCAAACCGTCGCAAGGGAGATGATTTTTAAAGAGAAATCACCTTGCAGTGGAGGGAGTGTTCTCAGAACAGGCACGCAGGGTTTAGCAGCTGGGCTTACCACAGGTTCCTCAAAGCACAGAGAAAAGCCATGACTATTATAAGGGTTTTTTTACCCCTTTTTAGAAAAAAAAAAAAAAAAAAAAAGACTCAACAGGGCTGGTCAGTGAACTCTGTAAGTGTTCAAGACCAGGTTGGACAGGGCTTTGAGCAACCTGGTCTAGTGGGTGGTGTCCCTGTCTAGGGCAGGGGGGTGGAACTGGATACTCTTTAGGGTCCCTTCCAACCCAAACCATTCTGTGATTCTGTGATTGTCACCCTTCGAGTTACACTGTTTTAACACATGGATGGACTTTCCTCTTTGGTTGCTGAGTCTCAGTGTAAATTCTGCAGGAACTTGGGCAGCAGAGTGATGCAGAGCTCTGCCCACAGTGCCATGTGGTTTATGGAGGTGTGGGTGGGATAGAGCAGGGGCTCTCAAGCTCCACGATTGCAGTTCAAGAATGATATTCTTGGTTGTTTTGAAGAATTTCTTGCATGGTGACCTCATTGTGAGGTCCTGGGGGGCTTCTGATCACAATAAATGGATGCTGTGGGTTTTCCCCATCTAAGGCTGCTGTGCTCCACATCAGTGCGAGGATTTCTGTCAGCCCTGGATTTGCGTTTCTGGAAGTTCCCTCTTAATCTGATCCTCTCTGAAGTGGACTAGGTCTGACGTGGAGGTGGACACATTCTGCTCTGAGCTTCCAGAAATGCATCTTCACCGGGCACCTACCGGGGAGGGTGTTTTCCTGCCCATTTTTAAGGGATGGTAAATCATGCTGCAAAGCAATCCTTTTTCTCCTGTTCATGGTGGTATCTTCACCCTGCTAGGGTGGCCTAAGGGTGTTCTGTCAGAGGCTGCTTTTCTGCTGTTCCTGTATGTTTTATTGCAAGACAACTGAACCTTAACACGCTTTGTGTGTCCAGGTCAAGAAAGTCACTGTCCTATCTTCTGAGAGACAGGTTGGTGGGCTTGAGGTAAAGCTGCTGTTCTGATACGTGCTTCTGAACCAGACTTTTGCTATTGCAATGGCACCAAGCAAAAACTCAACAGCAGATGCTGGATAACATTTGTTTTTTTCTTTCGGCTACCTGAAGTAGTTTCATAACTCACACTGAGAGGACTTTTGCACTGCTGCAGCTTTTGCAGCTTTCGATTTTGCTTATTTTGGTGCATGGCTGGTTCGAAAAAGCTGCATGAAAGATATAACCGTGTATCGGAGAGAAAAGCAATTATGAAAGTTTAACTCTACCCTGTTCTTTTTATGTTGTCTTTCCGTTTTTGTTTGTTTGTTTGTTTGTTTGTTTTAATGATCACGTTACTCCTGCATTTTATATTTTCGTTTGCTGCCCAGTCTCCCAGCTACTTTCTCCCCCATGCTCATCATTTGGGGGTGTGCAAAGAACCAGTCCCAAAATATCGCACTGATCAAAGGAGACTTGCTCAACTGCGAGAGCTCAGAGCCAAGTTTTTCCTCTCCTAGATACACTGGGTTTGACCAGGTCTGGCATAGTAAAGGGATGGAGAGTTACTGAACAATTCCACGATCTTTTCTTTCACCAGCAGAAGTGCTAGAGCCCTTGCATGATCCTGTGTGACGAGTTCCTCATTCTGTTTTAGTTTTTTTTACACATTCCTTTGACTCCAGAAACCAAAGTGCTAAACTGTGGAGCAAAATGTACGGAGTTTGCAACACTCCTGAACTGCCGTCTCACCCGTTCCATGCTCGGGATTTCTAATGTTAATGATTTTTCACTTCTGCCAGTAGAATTTTCAATGAAAACAATTGAAATTTTGATATTGTCATCAGAACTTTGAAAAAGCATTTTGTACCCGCCCTGCAGTCTGGATGTTTAATGATACTTAACAAATGCTGGTTTTAAGGGCATTTAAAATAGGAATATAGGAGAATAGAAAGCTATTGAGAGACTGTATTTTGTACTATGACAATTCTATTTCTAATGCCTCTCAACTTTTTTCTCAACCATTTCAAGTCCAAACCATTTCAGTAGGTTTTGAGCGTACCCTTTTCTGGGAGGGCAGTGACAAGCCACGCATGAGCCTGATCCAGAGCTTTGTGACAAGCCACGCGTGAGCCTGATCAGATATTCATGAGCTCTGCAGAGAGGACTGGACTTTGTAGCTCTAAGGCTGAAGCCACCAGCAGCTTTGCTCTCCAGGGCAGTTGATTTTTACGTTGAAAGACTGTCCTAACACTTTGCACACCTCCAAGTATCACTTTGGGCACTTTCCATCTGTCATTTTTGTTCATCTCTCTCTGTCTTTCTTGATCTTCTTACCACGAAAGCAGACACAGGAACGTCCTCTGTTAGTACAGGATGAAGACAAACTAAAAAAGCAGGAGATACCTTCTGAGACAGCCTTTCCCCGGCAAGCAAGCGAAGCAACTCTTCCAAAGGTTTCTATTGCAATCCCTGAAGAGCAGAAATCACTCAGAAAGTGTCAGCTGTACTCTAGCATTTTTCCTTCTCCACGTATTCCCTTTATGATGTCCTTTCTCCTGGTCGTAGCATTGACTGTTTGGTGGCTGCTCTTTCTCTGAGTGGCAACAGGGTCATATTGAAACCTCAAGACCAAAGCTCCTGAATTTCTTGGCCGTAGCCTCTGCTGCATCTTCCTTGTGCTGCTCTTTGATCTCCATAGTTCGCTGTCCTGGGGAGTGATGCCCCGTGACCGTCGTGTTAATCTCGCTGTGTGTCGTTGTGTAGCTGTGATCTGGGACCTGGCAGGAGTGGTCATGGATTGTCAGGTCCATTCTGAAGTTTCCTAGTGTGCAAAAAGCAAATCCTCTGAACCGTGCCTCTGATGACTGTAAGAGGGCAGGTGGGGAGTGTAAATACCTGGGAGGAGACGTTTGCTTCTTCAGCCCTTCTAGATGCCACGTAGGAATTGCTGAAGACTTGCTATTTACGCTTGTTGTTATAGATGTGAGATGTTCCCAAGCTGAAGAATGTGATACTGGTCCAAAAGAGGCTTTGTGTTAAGCTGCTGAAACAAATCCATAACCACTCCTTTTCTAGGAAACTAAGGTTGGCATTTAAATGAAACGTCTTGATTATCAATGCTGCTGTTAGTGTTAACTTAGAGACAGGGACGGGCAGCTTTCATTTTCCTGGGGTGGGGGAAGCCTTTTGCAAAGCACCGCAGCTTCCTCCTCCCTAAGAAATTACATCCTGTTACAGGACAAAGCCCACCGCGAGGAGATATTTATTGTGAACATAGATTTAACCATTTTTCTGAATCTGGTGGTCTTGGTGCACTTCAGATGTGTTTTATTTAATTTTGTTTTGAGCTAACTGACGCATGTTTGCTTAGGTCCCAGGAATGAAGTATCCTGCTGTTGAGTACATCTCCTTTGTTAGCATGTTGACTTGACCACATCAGGACACACTTGTAATGTTAAAGCCATCGTTTGTTTTTACTTCTCTAACCAAACTGTCGCATGCTGCTTGCTGTTTATTGCCTACAAATGTAAATGTCTGGATGATGCTGCCGCGTATCCGCGGTACCACAGCGGGCTGCGTAGGCTCCGAGGCGAGCTGCCCAGCCAGGCTGAGCGGAACTGGTTTGCGTGCTGGGGGGGACGATGGGACTTTGTGTCTAAGGGGTTTCTTTTCTGTATATAGTAATTCTGGGGCTGAGTTGAGCCAAGTGCTTCTCCTTTCGATGGTAATCCACATTCTGTTGCTCTTGCTGGAGGATTGGTGTAGACGCAACAACTTCTGAGAACAGCCACCAGTGCCATCAGTGTTGGCAGCTGCTCCAGCAGCACAGGCAAGAAAGGAGTAGACCTTTATTACAGGGACTAAAATATGTGAATATATATAAATAGATGTATTTATAACCCTTTATAGATCTGTATCCTTGTGAACAGTGTTATTTAGGAAGCTAGCAGATAAGCTTGCAGGAAAAAGACATAAAGCAAATCTGGCATGTACTGTGTGATCTGAAGGACCGTGGTGTTTCATGGACCACTTGAGCTGCCTCTCTCTTGCTCTCAGTGTACAGGTCGAGGCTCTCTAAAGGCTGTCTCAGAAACATAGGTTGCTAGTGAAAACCTTTGCTCTAATCTCACGGGAACCCTTCCGATTACTCTTGTAACCTGCTCTGATTAGTTCACCAGTTTGTGCCTTTAGGACTTTGTTTTTGTGAAGATGCTGATTTTCCATTGGAAAGTGTTCTTCCCTTTTTAATACACTGCCTTTAATACACAGTCTTCCTCTTCCGGTGGTTGGAAGTGTAGATGTTCTACAACCATCCCGTGGTGTGCAAGAGAGTGGAGGAGACCTTCTTGTGGCCCTTCAGGACTTGAAGGGGCCTGGCAGAAAGATGGGGCCAGGCTTTTGAGCAGGGCCTGTTGGGACAGGACAAGGGGGGATGGGTTTCAACTGAAAGAGTGAGATTGAGACTGGAGAGAAGGGAGAGATTTTTGACCCTGAGGGTGGGGAGAGCCTGGCCCAGGCTGCCCAGAGAGGTGGTGGCTGCC